>FIZU01008412.1:0-17815 GCA_900064475.1 Pseudococcus longispinus
AATTTGGACACTTTTTTAGGATTGACCCCAGCCATTAGACATATCCATGTCAAAATCATAAAAATGCTGAAAAAGCATGAAAATTGTTGAAAATATTGTAAAAATTTCATAAAAGTTGCACAAATGACGAATTTTATAAAATTTATAATGATTTTTATGCAAATTTCAATAATTCTTACGTGATTTTCGATAATTTTCATGAGTTTTTGATTGTTTTCATCATATTTTTAAAGATTTTCGTAATATTTTCGATAATTTTAACGACTTTTTTCAAAAGTTTAATAATTTTTTGACCATCAGGTATTGCAATATTTTTACTGGTGTTTATGAAACTTTTCACAATTTCAACGACATTTTCGATGATTTTCAAGATTTTTTTTTTACCATTTTTACGATATTTCTACTCATTTTTATGAGAATTTTATAACAATTCTAATAAAATTTTTGGCGATTATCATCATTTTTTGACTGCAATAAATACCTTTACTGATTTTTACAAACATGAAAAATTCTTATAACATTTTCAACATTTTTTTAAATACCATTTTCACAATATTTTTTATAATTTTTACCAAAAGTTCAACAATTTACATATTTTTAAAACAGTTTTAAAGGTAGATATTTTGAATTATTTCTATGATACTTTTTACAAGTTAATATAACGACTTTTTTCACAATTTTTGTTATTTTTTCTACAATTTTCAATACTTTTTCAAGGGTTTTTACCAAAATTTCCTCAATTTTTACAACGTTTCAACAACTAAAAAACAAACTAAAATTTAATTAGTTTTTTTGGTACAATTATCAAAAATTAAATTTTGAGTTTCTTTCGTTATTTTGAGCTCTTTTTTAAAATTCGTCCTATTTTTGCTTATTTCGTGCTTGGTAAGTAAAGTGGACACCTTGGAAGAACATCCGACAAACTTAATGTTATTTTGTTAAATATTAATTTTAAAAGAATAATTTCAAAATTAAATTTTTTTTGTTTATTCATTTTTTCATTTCAACGAAAAGTCATCTCTTCCCAAGATAAAATTGAAAATTATTTAAATGATAGGTTAGGTATTTCTTGATTTTTAACGAAAAGTGGATATTGCCTAATTTAATTGACTTTTTATTACAACACGTATAATTAAGTAATATTTAAGATCAAACTAAAACATTTGGTTGATCCAATTTGATCAAATCATTTTAGTGGTAAATTTTTGATAGGCCAGATTAATTTTTCAACTGAAAATGTTGAGTACTCATAGGTAATATACTCGTAAAATCCCCCAAAAAAATCCATAAAGCTTTCATTTTACAACAGAAGTTCCTTCTCTAAATTTAAATTCAAACATGAAGTCGAATAGCTGAAAGTTTGTAAATGAGGGAAGGGATGAATGAATTGATATGATTTTACCTTTGATTATAAATCAAAGAATTTTACTACCTACAAAATCTATTCTAATTAAAAACGACAAAATTTTCTTGTTGAAGATGAATCGATGAAAAAATAGTAAATAGAAATTGCAAGGATCATTCTCAAATGAGACTTTTGAAATTCTATTCGATTTCGATAGTCGAGGTAAATCAGTGTTGGAAAAACCGAAATATTTCAGTTTCGATTTTCGGTTATCGGTTTCTGAAAACTAGTTTACAACTGTTTTTAATGCAGGTTAATCACATTTTTTTTCAAAAAAAGTTGAAAACAAAATAAGTTTTTTCACTTTTTTTTGGAAAATTTCAATTGAATTACATTAAAAAAAGAGGTAAAAAAAATTAAAAACTGAAACTGAAATAATTTCAGTTTCGGTTTTCGGTTTTCACATTTCAGTTTCGGTTTCGGTTTTTCCAACACTGGTAAATATTCGTGAAAACGTTCGATTCGTCAAAATATCTGCGGAATTTCTCAATGGTAGGTGGGTATACCTACTTCTAAAAAAAAAAAAAACAAATCCAAAACTTTCGAAGTTAACTAATCTTCAACGCGACCAAAACGAAAGTGAAAAAATCCCCGAAACGCGTATATAAATGCGAAATTAAAGACTCTATTTAATACGTAAATTAATAATAAAAATGCTCGGTGAATATTTTAATAAATTAAACTCCTAAGTACGCGTGATAATATTTATTTGAAGTGAACGTCATCCGGTGTATCAAGTGGTTGTGAGGTTTTTTCCACTTGGCTCTACTCTCTCAAAAACTTTAATAAACTTCTACCGATGAATTTCACCTTTCGCATAAATTACTTCTAAAGTGACGAAAAAAGCGCGACGGCGCCATTTAGGAGAGCTTTCTTCGTCTTATGCTCTATACAGCAGTCTTTACTATACACAATGTTCGGCAAAACGAGCTGCACAAAAAAACCTGCTTCCCCTTTGTTTATTCAAAATACTTATCAAGTAGCGGGATAAATACGGAAAAGCTAGATATGAGAAAGTTCGCTATACTATACGCCGTATATACCCGAATGCTCTTAAAAGTATTAGGATATTTTGAAAGCTTGTCTCTTTCCATTGACTGAAATAACAACGTATGCTCCATTCGTTTCGTCTCGTTTTATATACTCGTACGTCTCGTCGTCGTCGTCTTTCGCGTACACACGCTCTCGAATATCAATTATTTTCATAATTCCAAAATCTCGTAAACACAATACGCGTGTACGTACATATACATATTTCCACACTAGCTCGGCTACATCCTACATTAATTTTTATCGCCGCTGGCATCATTTTTGCTGTTTTTGTCGGTCGCAACGTATACCATACATTGTCGAGTCTCATTAAACCGACAATTTCCTAGCTGGGTTATAATTAAGCAAATTCTATTCTACTTTGGGTATTATTGCGCATGTACTGTATTGCACTTGGTGGCGAAGGTATTTAATAAATTACTTCGAGAAATGCTTCACGTTGAGCATCATTCGTGTAAGCGATATCGTAATGAAAATCCTTTCAATGGTTTGGATTGAAAATTGACCAAATATTGTGAAAATATGTAAGTATTTCATAAAAATTGTTGAAAAATCATTTTATTTCATTGAAAACGTTTAAAAAATAACAAAAATTATTAAAATGGCAAAATTTTTCAAAAAATTACTAACGATGGTCAAAATAGGACAAATGTTGACTAAAGTAGGTATCATAAAAACCATGAAAATATCACCAAAATTGAATTAAAAAAAAAAAGAAATTGTAAAAATATTACAAAAGTTGACTCGGGCATTGAAAATTTTTCTCAGAAATATTACAAAATCTGTTTGAAAACTCGCCAAAATTGGTTTAAATATGACAAAAATTGACTAAAAATCACAGGATGAACCAAAATATCTCGAAAATACTCAAAATAGCGTGAAAAATGAATAAAATTTAACAAAAAGTAGTGTAAATATTACATTTTATAACACTTTTTTGGACTTGGAAAAATCTGAAAAATGGTAATTTTGTAAATAAGCAAATCGAATCGAGTAACTTGAAGTGTAGTGACTTTTTTTGAGAAAAGAAACTTCATTTTTTTTCAAAACCACTTTTTTTAAAAATGTCGAATTTCTTTGCAGCGTTTTTGGGTTGTCAAAATATGAGTTTGTAAAAAAAAAGTTTTTTTTTTTTTTTTTCTCAGCATAGATACATGAAAATTTCAACTTCAGTCTTTTTATTGAAAATCAGATTGTATTTGTATGATATGAGTTTTATATTTTAAAATTTGAGTTTTTTAAAACATTGATGTATCCATGATTTTTTATTCCTTCACAAGGGAGAAATTGCTGAACTTTGATGATTTTTGAAAGGAAATTTGAGAAAAATTACATTTTGAGACATACAAATATAAAATAGGAAAAGATTGTTTTTTAAGTATCGATGGATACCTAATAAAATTCAGAATTGTTGTAGAAGGATTTTCACTTTTCAGTCCTCCTACTCCTCCCTCCGCCGCTCCCACATTTTCATGTTCAAACAAGACTGGAGATCGAAGCTGTTTTACGTCATTTTTTGATTTTTTAATGAAAATTTGTGAATATTGCAACGTTTTTGTGGCATTTTAACCTCTTTCACAACATTTTTCAACGATTTTTAGGAATATTTTCACAATTTTCGCAAGATTTTTGATGCTTTATATAAATTTTTTTGACCTTTTCGATAAAGTTTTTACTGCTTTATAGAGATATTTGAGAAATTTTGAGGGAATTTTCGACTATTTAAATGGGAGTTTGACAATTTTGACAATTTTTTTTACTGATTTTTGTAAAACTTAGGCGATTTTAACGATATTTCCGACGATTTTTATGATCTTTTTGGCCATTTTAGCATAGTATATGCTTTTACTATAATTCCGCGAAAAAACCGACGAAATGCTCCGATGATGACTTTTAAACATTTTGTCAGACTTTTTTGGACTTTGAACAATTTCCAGATTTCCATTGACTTTTTGAACTTGGAAAATTTCTGCCAAACAAACAATTTAGTTTTTTTGAATTTGAAAAATTTTAGAAATCAGAGTACCTAACCTAACTTTCCAAGATTTTGTCAGACAGACTTTTTGAACTTGGAAATTTCAGAGATTACGTTGACTTTCCGACATTTTGTCAGACTAAAATTTTTCAGAATTCAAATGATTTTTTGGACTTGGAAAATTTAAACTTTATAGCCTTAAAAAATTTCAGAAAATTCAAATCATGCATTTTGTTCAGACAGATTTTTACCTAACGCGGACTTTTAGATATTTTGTGAAAAATTTTTGAAATTGCTAGACTAGAAAATTTTTTCAAATAAAATTTAAGGAATCAAGCTAAATTTTAGATATTTTGTCATACATGTTTAAACATGGAAAAATTTTCAGAATTCAAATGATTTTTTAGACTTGGAAAATTTCAAATATCTCGACTTTATGAACTTAAATAATTACAAGAAATTTAGAAGCATGAAACGAACACGAGAGACGTGCATTGAAGTTGGTTTGAGGGGGGAGGGGGTTAAAATTTAAAAGTTTTGACCTATTTGATAGATTTTTTTTAGATTTTTCTACTTCACGTGCAATTTTCCCCACTCAAAATCAGAGATAGACCAAATTATTTGCAAAAAAATTACCAATATCATGATTTAAACCATTCGAGGTGAATGATTTCAAAATAATAATTCAAAATCTGATTTTAATTCGAATTAATTAATTTTTCTTCTTGTATTAAAATTATTTAAATAATTAAAATCTCGATCTGAATCATTGAGTTGAGCTAGAAATGTGAAAACGAGAAGAAAGCCGGGATTGCCTGCAGCTTTGAACTCTACAATTTTGTACAATGGTCAAAAATAGGTTCAAATTTCAAGATTTTTTTGTAATTGATGATTTTAATGAATCTTGATTTTTTATAGTGAAAAAAAATCATGTTCTTAAATTATAATTTTGAATCATTTTTATAAAAATAATTTTCATGATTTCAAGAATTTCAAAAATGAATTTATAATTTTGAAATAAAATCGTTTTGGGAATAATTTTGCCCATCTCTGCTTAAAATGCAAAATTTCCTACAGTTTTCAAGAATAAAGGTCAACTTTTTTGTAAGATTTTCCATTCAAGTATGTATATATTTAATTTTTCATTAAAATGCCCTTTTTTGGACCTGGGGTGATTACACCCCCAATCATCCTTCTCTCAGAAACCAGTCACAGTCAAAATACTACAAAATGATGAAAAAATTGTAAAAAATTATTTCGGCGTCCAAAATTCTTATAAAAGAAAACAAAAAGTGGTGAAAATATGAAAATCGATATAATAAATTTCACAAATAGCAGTCTAAATATTAAAAAATCAACAAAATTATGAATAAATTTCTTTGAAATATCCAAAAAATTTATAAAATTATTAATCATCACGAAACCCGTTTTGAAATTAGCTGAAATATTACAAAAATTATGAAAATACTTCAAAAGTCGACCAAAATATTACGCAAAAGTAACAAAATCAATATGAAATCCGTTTGTAAATCTATAAAAATCTATTGAAATATCTCAAAAATTTGATAAAAACAACACAACAATCGTCAAAATATAGCAAAGTTTATGAAAATATTGCGAAAATTGACCAAACAAAATTCACACCGGTTCGTAAAAATACTCGAACATAAATCAACCAAATTCCTAAAAATTTTCTTTAAAAATACTAAAAAATAATGAAAAAAACACAAAATTTCTTCAAAACACCCATCATTAAAAAAATGAACGAAATTTCACAAAAATAGATCAAACATGACGAAAATAAACAGAAATGCCAAAAAATTGACCAAACCATCGCAAAAAGAGGATAAAATAACCACAAACTTACAAAGATTGACTTATTCGTATCACAATATGTTTCATGTGAAAATCACAAACGAACCAGGTAATAATGAAAAACTCCTTTGAAGTGCTTTACAAAGTCGTTGAAATTTTACACAATACCGTACACGGTGGTTCTTATACTTGGGAAGCTTTGTACACGTAATCATAGCAAGTACAGAAGCGATTGTATACTTTTTAGTGTTTTTAATCGTTACAAAACTACGTTGCATTTGCGCTAATTACAAGCATTACTTATCTCGACGTTTCGGCGAGATTAAAAATACTGGTGCTTTGTGGTGAAAAATTAATGTTCCGGAAATTTTGACGTGAAAGATATCTATTCCCGTAGAAGCTTTATGCATATAATGAAGAACCACGCTATGTAGTCGGTAGTTCTACGATCACATGGTTTATTACGTCAAGATACGTTCTAATTCCTTAGATGTTCAAATAAAATGTTACAAGTTACTTGCGAATGGATACTTTGAAGAAAAATCAACAGCACATCAACGTGCTATAAAAACTCGATATGGTTTTAACGTTTCGCAGTCGCAATTTTAATAATTTTTTTCGTTGGTAAATTCAGGCATTGTAAACAAAATTCTTAAAAAAATTGTAAAAATTGTTGAAATTTTCATAATTAATTAAAAATTATTAAAATTGGTAAAAATTTCGTTAAAATTCCCTCAAAATATGGAAAACAGGTCGAAAATCTAATAAAAATTGTCAATTTCAACAAATTTTGGCTCATATAAAGTTTCTGATTTAAAAAAAAAAAATTAATTTTCTGGTTGAATTGAGCTGAGTAAATGATATTTTGGTCGGAAAAGGGGTTAAAGATGAGTTACCTAAATAATATTCTTTCAACTCCGTATTGGAGGAGTAAAAACAAATTTTTTTGATTTCATCCATTTACCCTTCCTGTTCCAAATTTTCTATACCTACTTTTTAAAAAGAACAGTCTTGCATTAACATGAGAAAAAAATCACAAAATTTTTTAAAAATTGGCTGGGATCTTTTTTGATTTTTTTATCAATTTTTTTCAACTTGGAAATCACAAAGAAAGCAATTTCAAGTAAATTTTGGAAAAAATAGTAACAAAAAATACCCATCAATGAATAAAGTAACCGGTTACGATGCCTGTAAATTCCCAGGCTTCGCAAATTCTTTAAAAACGCCTCGTCACCCTCGATAATTACGAATTCTGGTACCAATTTTACACGTACCTACCTAATGATTCTTACCTTATTATCTTCATAAAAGCATCTGCATCGCATTCCAAAGTAACAGCTTCAGAAGAATTAAGGAATGGTCTTCATCTTCGTACGTATCACGAATTATTTTCAAATCGACCGTTTTATTTAATTTAGTCGATGGTTCTTGAATAGCCATAGATCACAGATGATTTATTTATGATCGTTGTGGAAGTTGTTAAATTGAATGTTTGATTTAGTTGGTCGGGATCTACGAAATGTTCCAGGTTTTCTTCGACTATTCGAGTAACTTCAATGTCAGAAAACTTCAAGTATTTTCTTTTGTACTGATAAATGTACATATTTCAATAGGTACTGTAAAGCAAATAACAATGAAAAAAATTACTTTTTGAAGAAAACAATTATTCAAAAATAGAAAAAAAAATCCCACTGAAATAAATTAAAAAATAAACAACAATAAAAAACGAGAAGAACTATCGAAATATAAATTTTATCAAAACGTGTATCTCGTGTTTTCTTCACGATACCTAGATTTACCCAAATTACGAGTCTTAATCTTTTCGCAGATAATAAAACCATCATCATAAAGTTGTTCAACTCACCCGCAAACGTTGAAAATCTTTTCGGGGCCACGCCATCATACAAATCTAGAATTCTCGACAAATTTTCGTGATTTCATCGACGACTCGGACAAAACCTTTGACGGTACCATAATTTCGACGCATTCGAAATGAAACTATTCGATTTTACAATTCGGCGCGTCGCAGACAATTATCTCAGATACTTCGTCGTAAGAACATTGACAATAATAATACAGCTTTTGGAACAATTGTTGCGAATGCATGGCAGCCGCATTCTGCATCGGTATTTCGGGCTGCTGCCGAGACGATGATACGTAACTGTTTGAAGATATCGATTCATTCAAATAGGTAGCCGTAGAAGACGACGGTTTTTATGACGACGAATTATTGGTACATGAACGATCGTTGAACGCTTTTGGTAAATTAATGATTAACGTCAAAGTTCAAACGTAGGCTTATGTTTTTTCTCGTTCAAATCATTACCATCTTCGTCGCAAGAATACTGATTTCGGTAAGGATTATATTATAAGTCGGAGGAAATCGGCGAAGGTGCTGTTACCTGCACCTGAGGCGGTCTTTACACGTTCATTGTTAGTACCGGAGGCGTATTCGGGACCGGAGTGAACGGTATGGAGACCGAGAGGCATTTATTTGAAGGTGGCAGCTTAGCTCAAATACCGATGAATTGTCGATTCTTCGGTTGACATGGTTTCTTGGTTAATATGACGTGTTTTTTCGTATGCTTTTTCGGGGCCGGAGAATCTCTACCGGCTTCGCCGCTGCTGCTGTATCCGTAGAATTTATTCTTGACGTGTTTACGTTTCGAGAGTCGCGAATTTGAGTTTTCAGCAGAACGTGCACCGCAATCCGAATTCGATAGGCAATTATTAGCCATGTTAATTTGGCCTCGGAGGTTGCTCATCTGCATATTGATATTGTTTTTGCATTTACGGAGGACGTTGCGTCTGCCGCAATAACTTGCGATTGGTGAATTCGTTACTATGAACTGGTCGAGGCTACTGATCTTGTTGTTGCAGCTCTGAGCGGAGCACAATTTGTAGGTATTCGTTCAGCCAAACTAGGGTTAATTTGTTTTTTTTTCTTGTTTATGCGATTGTTCGTTATCGTCTTTGCGGTCGCTGCTCAATGATTATCGTATTCGTACAGTACTCGTTATTTTTGTAATTCGGTCGTATTAGATGGTGATTCGATTTTTGCATCGATCTGTTGTTGTTAATGTTGCTGAGGCGATGCCGATACCAGCGAAGGTTACGGAGGCACGTAACATGGCCTATCTTCATAGAAATCTTCTCCGGCCGACGATACCTCGGCATCTAGATAAGATTCGCGAGCATCTGTGCTCTTTGTTGCTGTGCACGTTTCTCTTCCTCTTCGTCCAAGTTGGTTTCGGAGGCGAATCTTCGTCGGCATCGGATTCATAGTCGCTTTTCGGATACCTATAAATATTCTACATATTCTGGCGTATCTTCTTAGGAAACTAAGCTCGAATTTTATTTAATACAGGACGCTCTGTTTCATAGCCAAGATATCATAATGTGTGTACACAAATTATCACAAATATATTCAAAATCTTCGATCAACGATGATAAACGTTCCTAGGAGGAAAAAACAACATAATTGATGACAGTTCTAAATACAAATTGTCGGAAGAAATACAATTAGGTACGTCATATTTCCACGACATAAAAACGGTATCTACTCCGACTAATTGCACTTTTCTTTCGGGAATGCAACTTTACTCAAGGAACTATCTACAATTCGAATAGCAAGGTAGAACGTTTCGTGATTCAATTCGAAGCTTTCTTGTATTTCAACCATGCAATCTACTAACATCGCACGCATAATCTATCTTCGCAAGCGAAATTAACCTAGAAACACATAATTATGGATATTTAGCAAACCCGATCAATTGAAATCAGTGTTACTAGACTGAATTCATTTACTCCTCGATATTTCAAGTATTTGAAAATTTCCACAGCATAAACAGAAACTTGATGAGGATCGTGTTGTAATTCTTTATCAAATTCCGAAGGTACGTATTTCATTTTTGATAGAACTTTCATCTGTTGATAACGTAATCTAACTGGAAATTAAAATGCGATTAGTATTCTGCAAAATATTTTTTTAATGCAAAATAAGTAGAATCAATTCACATTCCTTCGAGGGCGGAAATTTAAAGAGAACTACGAGTACTTTCGGTTGATTTTTCACCAGAGTAACTTTTTCGATGAGATATTATAATCGAGTGGATAACCTAGTGACCGGTGTTTCTCTTCCGGTAGGCTTGATGTTTTCTTGATCATTCACAGGTTCAGTTTTAATGCTTACTTTCGGTTAATTTTCTGACGCTTCGGGTTCAGTTTTAGGTTTAATTTTCTAAATTTTAGAACCTTTTTAGGTTTTTGTGCCTTGTTCGCTACAGTAACGGGTTCGTTCGAAACGGATGATTTCAACGTAGAATTTGTACTAGAACGAGTAACTAGTTTATGGATCTCTAGACCTGAATGTGTTCGTACGACTTTAGGTTTCATCGGAAATTTAGTCTTGTTTTGAGCTAGTTAGATACCACTTACGACATTGGCACTTGTAGGAATCGCGTTGCTGTAATCGTTACTTCGCCAGATTTTCATCTCGTAAGAGGAACATTTAACTGATTTTCCATGTTTTTTAAAACGGTGTAACCGAACACCACTGATTCATCCTGTATAGTGATCAAATAAGTAAATAATTAACATCGAATTTATATAAATTAAATAAAGGACAAGAGTGCTTACGTATTCTATATTATTGAAAGCTGGTTTTTTGTGATTTATACATTTGAGCGGAAAATGATCTGCTTTTCTGTTACCAAATGAAGTATACCAATGTTGTACAAATTTTTCATAAAAACTCGCATAATTCTCCATCATTTTCTTCAATCCAGACAAGTTTCAAATTCGGAAATATTCAAATTTTAAAAATTCGTTATTGGCACCGAGAACGAGAATGCCGGGAACGAAATGATTTATTTAAAATTAAACGGACGCAAACTGTGGGTCAACAAAAATGTGTTTTTTAAAAAAAATATCAATGTATTTGTTTCGGAGCTGTGTAAATACAGCTTCAAATTTCTGTTAAAATCAACTCTAAATCACAATTTCCAAACTTTAAAAATTCATTAATCGCATTAGTCGGCTATTAATTTAAAAAAAAAAATGAAAAACAATAAAAAAATTAAAACTGACGAAAACACGAAAAACGAACAAATCAGGATTGACAAACATCACACTTCCGATTTTCGGGCTCTAACGTTCATCATAACGTGTCTGCTGCTGCCCCTGCCACGTCTTTCGTCCCGCTCGCTCGTTCAGGTTTAGTCGTTGTACTTTGTGTTTCAAGTTGCTCTTTTTCGAATTAAGAATTAATAATTTCGGTAAATGAATTTCGATTTCATAATATTCTATCTTTTATTCTCTTTTTTTGTTAATTACTGCCATGTACCCGTCTTTATTCTCATTGTAATCGTTCTCGCTGTCGTTCATCATAATTTTCTTGTTTTGCCGCCGCAGCCACAGCTTTCGTCTCGCTCGCTCATTCAGTCGTACGTATGTGTTTTTGTTAAAAGTTGCTCGTTTTCAAATTAAATTAATAATTTCGGTAAATGATTTTCGATATCATGATATTCTATCTTTTATTTCTCTTTTTTGATAATTACAGTCGTGTACGCGTCATTAGTAACATTGTAGTCGTTCTTGTTGTGTTTGGCATTTTTGTCAAATCTTGCTCAGCCATTATGGCCGCCGTCTGTGTATACGGTGTACGCGTCGCGTCTTTTATTTCCGTCGCGTAAAATATTTTTCGTTGAATATTTTTGGTATTATTTCGTATATCTCAAGGTACGTGGTTATTTATTATTTATTTCTTTTAAAATACCGAATATGAATGCTACCTAAGTATACTGCCCTACGTGTAAGAATATGTACGTTTTTGTGTTTTTTTTCATCCATTTTTCTACTGGTCTGGTGTAAGTGATTTATTTTCTTTAATATTCTGATGGTGTTCGTTCGTGTACCATTTTTCGATATCTACGTTAAATATTCATCTAGATTGGTTGAAATTGAATTTTGCAGTCTTCCGATTTTGAGTTGGGTATTGTAATTTTAGCGATTTTAGTGATTTATTCGTTTATTTAATTGTGAAAATGAGTAATAATTTCAAAATTTTCATTTCACTCGCAACCTATTCCTTTGGGCTTCTCTAATTTTGAAGAATTTTGAAATCTTCTCCAAAACCTTTACCATTTTGGGAAGTTTTTGGATACTTCGACAGGTTTTTTCAGATACCTACTTTTTTCAACTATGTTTTTCAATCTTTACAGCGAAGCAGCCTTCAGTCATGCCTCGTTTTTATGAAAATTGTTTTCTTTGAAATGCTTTTTGGTATTCGACATTTGAAATGATCAACTCGCGATTCAAATTCCAAACTGTAATTTTAGGTGATTTTCGAGACCCGGCGATTCCATGGTATTTTTTTATTATTTGTGTATCAAAATTCTGTCGACGCAATAACTCTCGTAATAATAGATGGAATGAGCTGAAATTTTAATTAGAGGTTTACTACTACTAGAAATAGAAACCTATAAATTTTTAAAGAAATCGGTGAATCGGTTCCCGAGTTATTCAATTGAAATTTTAAAAAGGCTCTTAACACCTGAAATAAGGCAGTTACGTGAAATATGTAAATAACATTTTTGATAGTGCTTGAGAAGCCGCAGAAAAAAGTTTATGCACAATTTTCATTTTTATGGACCGGTTCTCGAGTTATTCGTGATTGAAATTTTCATTGGCCTCTAGCACCTAGAATAAAGCCGTTAGGTGAAATATGTAAATAACTTTTTTGATGGTACATGAGAAAACGCACAAAAAAGTTTATATACAATTTTATTTTTTATGAACCGGTTCTCGAGATATACGTGATGGAAAGTTTCATTTTGTCAGATTTTTTTAGACTTGGAAAAATTTTCAGATTTCCACTAGACCTTTTGTCAGACCATTTTAGATTTTCTGAACTAGAATTTTTAAAAATATTTCCAACGATTTTCTGAATTTGAAAATTTTTTCAGATTTCAGGCGATTTTTTGTACTTATAAAATTTCAAAAATTCTGCTTTTTTCGGGTTTGAAAAATTTTTATGAAGTGGTCCCTTGATTTGTGAAGTTGGAAGATTTTTTACACCAATTTCAATCATTTAAATTTTTTTGTGGTTTTTAAGCAGTTTAATTGATACATGTTTTCAACGACTATTTAGGCTACCTTTTTTTAAGTGGTTATTCTGTCAATTTTCATGTCAACTTAATCAATTTTTAAGCCATTTTAAATGATTTTCATATTTTTTGAAACAGATACAAAATTGATTATTTTGAACACCATATTAGCAAGTTTTTCAATATTTTGAACATTATTTCAGACAATTTTTGCTACAATTCTAATAATTTTTTCATTACATTAAGCAATTTTATTGGTATTTCAACAATTTTCATGTTGCTTTATGTAAATTTTTGTGATTTGAGGTATTCAGGAAGCATTTTTACGATATTTGGATGAAAGTCCAGGTTTATGACATTTTAAGCAGTCATCATAAAGTTTCGAGCAATTTTCTGCGCATTAAAATTTTTTTGTTCTAAATCAATACTTTTTATATCATTTTCAATTATTTTTTGTGTCTTGTTTCACTATTCAAGCTGGGTAACTACTGCTATAGTCCTGCGTTTCCTTCAAAATTTCTGCTGGCTGCTTGAATCCCTTGGTATCCTTGAAAAAGTCTTGCGTTTGGGTTAAATTAGGTTGAATCTCCTGTTTTTTGTTCAAAATCTTGTCATTTGAGTAAAAAGTGAGAAAAGTTGTGAATTTTTATACATAATCCAATTAAAAAAAATCTTTAGTAACATTCTTTCTAATTTTGGAATGTTTCCTTTTATTGTTGAGAAAAACGACTTGATTATTCATGTTTTATTTTACTATTTCACCATCTTTATTTATTATTTTTTTTTTGTATTTTCATGATTTTTTGAACACAAATAACTTTCATAGCATTTTTTTGTGACTTTGCAAAAGTATGACTGCGTGAGGGGGGGGGGATTAATTTTTCATTGTGACAAAGTACTTACTGCTAAAGATCCTGTAAAATTTCTACTTTTTGGTTTGAGATTTTGTTAGACAGCCTGTCTACTCGTCAATTTACAATTCGTTCAAATTTTTTTCATAATTTACTTTCTCGTGCGAAATTCGATTCGTTCTTGAATTCCAACATTTCTGGGTCACTATTCGTGTTTTCATTCACGAATGTGCTCTTCAGTTTGACATAGCAGAAAGAGCAAAAGCAAATCCTATGTTTTATACTTAAAGTATGGAAATAGAAATGAAGAGGAGGGGGGGGGGGTTATTGGGCTTTTTCAACTTGTTTCGACGTGCCACCGACGTCACCCTCGCTTCGGTCGACATTTGTTTCAGTGAAGTTGCTCAAAAGAAAAACGTTGCGGCGCGACGGAATATATACGAAATTGATAACGTTATTAAAAACTTTTCATTCTTTTTATCTGTTTACTGGACTGGAATTTTGTTTATGGGTAACAAAATTTCTATTTTTGAGATAGTGTTTAGGAAGGGGGAAAAAATAAAAAAACTTTCTACTTTATTGATATATCTTTTATAGAAGATTTCTCGTCTGTGTTTATATTTACCTATAGCGTCGTCGTCGCGGCCGCGTGTAAAAAAAGAAGATACCCAAAGCTCTTATCATTTCGACGCCGCCGTCGCTCATGCTCGCAGATTCGCGTTATCTTCAAGCTCGAGTCACCGCCGCGAAAGAAAAAACCTCCACGTCGCGATTCCCAGTGTAAATATTTAAAAGTCTCATAGATATTATGAATATCAAATTCGCACCCCCTCGTTTGGTTAAGTCATCTCTTGAACACTGTGTACCTAGGATATCTACCTATTGAATAGATATAACAAAAGCTTCGCTGCATTTGTTTCCTTCCCCTTCTCTATCCATCATACTTTCTTATTCGTTTGCATTTCAATTTTACAAACGTTGATTTCTCAAAGAGATCCTTATCCGCGACGTGGCGTTTGTTCTGTGTTACAAATCGATTCTACTCTTGAATAGTTTATAGGATATGAGTATGTTTTAATTTTCTCGTTCCAGCATCAAAGTTTTTCCACTTTTAATCCTCCTTTCTTCTTCGTTCTTCCGCAATCGACGGTGGAAAAAGAAATGAAAAAGGAAACTTGACGTACTCGTGTTTTAAGAATGCAACAGTAATGTATTTAATCGACGTGGCATCCAGAGTGTATATTGTCTGGGCATGTTTGTTCCTGGATCTGCTTATTAGGTACCTTGAATTGCAAAATCTAAGCAATGATTTCATTCAAGTTTCCATAACTAGGGAGCTAAACAGTCCGACGACTTCAATGATTGAAAAATTCCTTTCCATTGCTGCATTTCTATGAAACAGTGAACAAATATTTTGTCTAAATTGAATGAAATGTTATAATGGAACATTAGGATACTTTTTTATTGCTCGAATAACAAATTTATCGATTATAATACCAGCTGTAGCCCTATTGAATTTTTTCAATTCATCTTGAAGAGCTACTTTTTTAGATAATTTTAGAATTTCCTTTTTTATGACACCTGCATTCGTAGCCTTACTAATTTCAGCGTCGAATTCAACCAAAATCAATTGAAATCGCTGAATAAATTTCGTTTGAGTCAGGAATGAGTAGGTACTCGTACATCACGAGACAGACAAGGAGTTCCTTTTATGCAGTTATTTTGCAAAGGACATTTTTTCAATCAATTTCAGAAGTATTTGCAAATATTTTTGACACTGGTCTGAATTGTACTTTCTTCAGCTCCAAAATTGATATCAATTCGATTTACTTCGATCAGGTTATTTTCCACAACCTTTTTTTTTTACAAAATATGTGGAACCTCTATTACTACTTTCAAAATGAACAGCCTCGAGATCCCATATCTCCCATGAATTCGATAGTTCACTCTCCTCAAATATATGTATTTCCAGTAAGCCTCTTCAAAGAAGCAACTTATAGGTGTATTTTCAATTAACCTGACTCTGACTGCTCACCATCTAAGTAGTTGGTCGATTTTTAGAGTTATGGGTCCGAA
Organism: Pseudococcus longispinus; assembly: GCA_900064475.1. Classification (NCBI taxonomy): domain Eukaryota; kingdom Metazoa; phylum Arthropoda; class Insecta; order Hemiptera; family Pseudococcidae; genus Pseudococcus; species Pseudococcus longispinus. The sequence goes on from FIZU01008412.1 coordinate 16,279, forward strand.
GCTATCCTCATATCCATATCGAATATCGATTCAGTTTAACCGAATAATTTGCTCGATTAATAATTAACCTAGCTACACTACTCATTGACCAGTTACATTATACAAAATCGAAAGAACTGAGTAAATAATGCAACACCTGTAGCTAAAGAAGCCAAAGTATTTGATAATTTTCAAATATTAAACTTTCGCGTGGTTTTTTAATGAACGAAAGTCGCAGAGAGAGAGGTAGAAACGGCGAGTGTGTCTTGAAAGGTAACATCTGTCACGAATGATAACGGCGCCAAGGCATCTAGATTTACTACGTTTCGCATGAGATTTAAACGTAATGAACTATACAATAAAATAACCCCAGGGCGAGGCATTCTCTCCTTCTACATTCCATTTTTCATGGCACAGAAACGAGAAGAAAATTAAAAATAACAATAAACGCTGAGCAGAGGTTCTCTTTGTTTATGTGTAGAGGTTTTTGTACGTTTTAGTGTAAGTACAGGGTGTCTCAGTTGAGAGTGACCGCCTTCCAACTGGAAAATAGGCAAACCATCCTGAGCTCAAGTGACATATTTGCCCATTCTTGGGATTGCAGGAGCAAAGTTATGTTCATTCGGAATGTTTTTTTGAAAAAAACCACGGTTAAAAGCAATTTTATGATTGATTTGTAATCTAGGATGTATTTTGAAAAAAATGAGCTGGGTTTCATTTTTTTTAAGGCCCCGCTTTTCTGAGGGTTCACCCCCTTTCCAAGAAATCTCCCTATCTTTGTACCTAAGGCTCCAATCGAAAAATTTTTCAAACAAAATTTATTTATCATAGGCCTGTGAATAATTTTGGTTATATGAAAAATTTTGATCTGACCCCTTCCTCCCCTCTAATTTTGCGAATTATAATTTCAAAATAAGTGTAAAATTCAGTTTTTCACGTTTTATATCAAAATTACGCGAAATAGAATACCTCTTCAAGTAACAAAAGTTGTTCAGAATCATAAAAAGAGCACGTGTACCAAAAACCACACCCCTTTTTCGAGGGTCCACCCCCTCCCCTTTTCAAAAAATACCTATGACTTTTGTTGAAAAATTTTTCAAACAGTGTTGGAAAAAATCGATTATTTTTCTGATCGATTTTTCGATTACCGATTAGTTAAATAATCATTAATCGACCATAAAATAATATATTATTATTTTTTTTAAAACGCGTATCAACTATCAAGTGAGAAAAACCAAGGCCGGTTTTAGGGGGGGATTGGGGTTGAAATCACCCCCCAGCGCCCCAAAAAAAGGTATTTTAATGAAATATCAACCAAAAATTGCATTTTCTCCGGATTTCTGCTTTCTCTCGAATAAAAATTATCATATTTCATGAAGATTTCAACAGAAGATGTTATTAATGAATTCTCAAAAAATCCGAGACGCCTAATTTTTGATAATTGAAAATATCTATCTATACTAGGGTGGAGCGTGAAAAAAAAAACCTCGGATTTTGACCAAATTCAAGAGGGTGGTTCATATTTAGTTGGAGATGAACCATAAAAAAATTTAGACCC
>FIZU01008420.1:0-16763 GCA_900064475.1 Pseudococcus longispinus
AACTAAAACTGAAACTGAAAAGTGAAACTGAAATTCTCAAAACTGAAATTGAAAACTGAAAAGTGAAACTGAAACGTGAAACCTCCAAAACTGAGAAGTTGAGAATTTAAAACCGAAACTGAAGCTGAAATTATTTCAGTTTCCCATCCCTGCTAAAAAATTAGAAACTGAAAACTGAAAAAGTGAAAACTGGAACTAGAACGGGAAAACTAGAAACTGGAAACTGAAACTGAAAATATGAGAACTGAAAACTGCAGGAACTTTTATAATTTCAGTTTTCCATCCTTGAATCTGAATCTAAAAAAATCCTTCAAGTGATCTAGATCTGGATCTTAGTAGCTATGCGCATAAAAAAGGAAAAAATATGAAGTTACTCGTAAAAATACGCAACAAAAAAAACGCAACGCAAAAGTGTCAAACGCAAATGTTGGACATGTCAAATTACACGCTTGTTTATTGACGAAATTTAAGAATATGTTTTTCAAATAAAAACTTTTCGGAAGGAATTATTTAATTAATTGCGTTACATTTTTTAATTGCGATGAAAGTGCACGTTTCGTGGGAACATATTAATGTAGCCATGTAATGCAGCATGGAATTTAGATTCTGTTGGCGCTAATTTGGTACGTTTGAGAAGGATTAGGATTATCTTTCGGTACCGAAAAATTCGGGCTTGCTCTACGTGTTTTTTTCGTAGTTTACGGAGATTGTATAGTAACATCGTTCGATGGTTACTTTATAATGTTTTATTTAATTACAGAACGGTCTGAATGCTTTGCATTTAGCATCCAAAGACGGGCATGTCGAAGTGGCCGCTGAATTATTGAAACGAGGAGCAAATGTCGATGCTGCAACGAAAAAAGGGAACACCGCTTTGCATATTGCATCCCTCGGTACGCTTACAAACTCCATAATTCGATCGAGTAGTTTCAGTATTATATAGAGTATTTATCGATGTTTCTTTCCGTATAGCGGGTCAAGAAGAAGTTGTGAAATTATTAATCGAACATGGAGCATCGGTCAATTTACAAAGTCAAAGCGGATTTACTCCTTTATACATGGCTGCCCAAGAAAATCACGAAAGGGTTGTTAGATATTTACTTAATAACGGAGCTAATCAGAGTTTAGCGACGGAGGTATGTAATTCAATGAAAAGATTAAACTTGAAACGTTGTAAATACAATACATTACGTGATTTTTCGTTATATAGGACGGATTTACGCCGCTTGCAGTGGCTATGCAACAAGGACACGATAAAGTAGTTACCGAATTATTGGAAAATGATACTAGAGGCAAGATTAAATTACCAGCTTTACATATAGCAGCTAAAAAAGACGACTGTAAAGCCGCAGCTTTACTTTTACAAGTACGTGTGATATGCAACCACTTTTTCATTCGATCGAGAGTTGATTGTAATTGAGTAATTATTTTTTCAGAGCGAACATAATCCTGATATTACGTCTAAAAGTGGATTCACACCTTTACACATAGCATCCCATTACGGTAACGATGCCATTGCTAGTCTTCTACTTGCCAAAGGAGCTGATGTGAATTATGCTGCGAAGGTTTGTCTTTTTAAATTAAAGATATTACATTATCATGTAGGTGACATTATTGGTGATAATATTACGATGTAATTTTTTCAGCATAATATCACTCCTCTTCACGTTGCTGCCAAATGGGGCCGGAATAATATGGTGATCTTATTATTGGATAAAGGAGCTAGTATTATTGCTAAAACTCGAGATGGCTTGACGCCATTACATTGCGCTGCTCGATCCGGACACGAACAAGTCGTTGATACGTTGCTACAAAGACACGCGCCAATCACAGCTAAAACTAAAGTAATTCAGAATCATTGTTGGCTTATCGCTTATCTTATCGTATGTTTATTTCACTTTTGAAATTGTATCAGTTCTTCGGTAAAGAATTTAGCAATAGTTTTCCTCGTTGTAGAAATGACTACGGATAAAATTTATCATTTTGATTCATAGGCAAAATATTTCTATTCGAGTAGATGCTCGAAGGTTATTCATCCGTAGAATGTAAATATTATATTTGATGTCTATTTTTCCCAATAATATCACCTTTGCTGTGACCTAATAGATACCGGCATAGATTAGATAGCATTTATCTAGTTTATTCGATCGTTAGGATATTCCCTTTAATTTGTTGATTTTTTCTTCGAAAGAGTTAATCTTTTTTTATTTTATTTTCGCAGAATGGTTTGGCACCTCTTCACATGGCATCTCAAGGAGATCACGTCGAAGCAGCTCGAGTCCTGTTATCGCATCGTGCTCCCGTCGACGACGTAACTGTCGATTACTTGACCGCTCTTCATGTAGCATCTCATTGCGGACACGTTTCGGTAGCGAAATTATTACTTGATCGGAAAGCAGACCCAAATGCCAGAGCATTAAATGGATTCACACCCTTGCACATCGCTTGCAAAAAGAACCGCGTTAAAATCGTCGAATTATTACTTAAACATGGCGGTTCGATTGAAGCTACGACTGAGGTTTGATAAACAGATTCTCCATATGTCCCATGTAGGTAAAAATTCATTCTGAAGAAATGATTTATTATATTTTTAGTCGGGATTATCGCCTTTGCACGTGGCCAGTTTCATGGGATGTATGAATATCGTCATTTACTTACTTCAGTGCGGAGCTAACCCAGATGTTTCTACTATTCGTGGAGAAACACCGTTGCATTTGGCTTCTCGAGCCAATCAGACCGATATTATTCGTATACTGTTGAGAAATGGAGCTCAAGTCGATGCTAAAGCCAGGGTTAGTATTCGAAAACTATTTTTTGACGTTATTATCATTCGAGAATCATATTAAATGAATTTTTTCTTCCTCAGGAACAACAAACACCACTTCATATTGCAGCTCGACTCGGAAACACCGACATCGTTATGCTATTGTTACAACACGGCGCTAATGTAGATTCGGTAACCAAAGATTTATACACATCGTTGCATATTGCCGCCAAAGAAGATCAAGAGGAGGTAGCTCAAGCTCTTCTCGAAAATAACGCTTCAATGACAGCTACGACCAAGAAAGGATTCACTCCTTTGCATCTGGCCGCTAAATACGGACGATCCAGTATCGCCACTTTCTTGCTACAACGCGGAGCTCCTGTTGACGCCCAAGGAAAGGTTAGTATCAGTATCGAAACCTAAAAGATTATTCACGATGACCTATTACTAATTTCTAAACGTTGATATTTTCATTTTAGAATGGCGTCACTCCATTACACGTCGCTAGTCATTACGATCATCAAGGTATCGCTTTATTGTTGCTGGATAAAGGAGCTTCGCCTCATGCCACCGCCAAAAATGGTCACACGCCTTTACATATCGCCGCTAAAAAGAATCAAGTGAGTTTGGTTATACGATGAGCGAAATTAGTGCTTATCTAAAGTTCCTAGAATCGTACTGATAAGATATGTTAACACGTGCGATTCGATTTCTTAGATGGATATTGCAGCAATGTTATTAGAGTACGGAGCGAATGCCGGAGCGGAATCTAAAGCCGGATTTACACCTTTGCATCTGTCTGCTCAAGAAGGACACGTTGATATGACCAATTTGCTGCTGGAACATAAAGCCGACGTTAATCATAGTTCGAAGGTAGTTTACAAATTGTTAAAATTTTATGTAAAATTAGATCAAAAATTTGGAAGTGAAAGAAAAATTAGGTAGCAAAAATTATTTTGTGGAAAACTGTTCATTCTGGTCCCAATAGTCTCCGCATAAAACCATCGGCCCTCACCTGGCTTTCGAACTCCCCCGGGGGGTGGGGCGTAAACCCGTGTTTCGTTTTTTGCAGATTACACAAAACCTTTGAGAGCCAGCGTTGAAGGGGTGGTATAAGAAAATAATCTACATCAAATTTCCTATAAAGTGATACCATGCTCGCCCCCCACTTTCCAATTTTAGCCCTACCAAGAGGGTGGCAAATTGAACAAATTTTCAAAAAAGTCGTTTTTCACGAATAACTCGAAAAGTTTCATGTTGAGGTAAAATTTGTACGAAACAAAAAATTTTGTACGTGAAATTTTCCATAAAATAATGCAACTTCATTTTAGCCCCTCCACTACCCCCTCCAAGCCTTCCCAAAATTGAAAGGTACAGAAAAAAGTTTCAAACAAAAATTGTTTATTTTTCAATTCTAGACAATAAAAGTTCTTATAAATTTTTCATTTCAACCATTACTTTAGCAGAAAAATTCACCTAAAGCTGCAGCCCTCATTGCCAAAATTTGAAAAATTTCGAGTTTATTGCGAATTCCGCCAGTTTTTATCAAATAACTCGAAAAATATCAGCAAATTGAAAAAAACAGCTCCTCAAAACGTTGTTCTCCATACGAGTCTCTAATGGATTATGCTATTAGTTGCGCCCCTACCACAATACAGGGGGTCACAAAAGGGGGTGAATCCTAAAAAATGTAAAAAAAACGTATTTTTTGTAAATATTTCCGAAAATTTTAAAAATTCGATAAAATGCTATAGAACCAAAAATATTCCTCGTAAAATTTCCTACAAAATGATACCAAGCATGACTAATTTACACAAAAGAGGAGGAGGTGGGGGCCGAGGGGAAAACCTTAAAATCTGAATGCGAATTACGAACCCGCGGAACTTGAAAAAAAAAGGTTAAATGTTCTGTCCGCGTATAAGTATGTTACTACGGTGGACACTGTACCATCCCTACCTAATTTTTCCTTTTTTTTTCCTAATTTGACTGAACTATAATATTAGATGCGAAAATTCAACCACGAATGAGAACGAAATCGACCAACGATGCCATAAATATTCGTCGAGTGGTTTTATTCTACGCCCAGAAATTATAGGGGCTGAAAAAGAACACCGACGATGAAAATCTCAGCACGAAATAAAACCAAAATGAGTAAATCTTGCTCCGTTACGTTTCAATAACTTCAAAAGGAAAAATTTGCCCGGAAGATCGAAGCCTGGATAGTCGACGGGGAGGAGACGTTTGAAAATTCGAAAAAAAACAACACATTCAACGCGTCAACGTTTAAACACCGCCACCTCCGACCAGGCCTGCGAAGAAAGCAGGAATATCGAATGGGGAACCAAAATATCTCATTTTCTTCGACTTACGTGTGGCAAATTTTTCCTAACGAGCCTGCGAGATTATCGTCATGTTCCACACTGCACCGTCCATCTTTACCAACCACCTGCTCCCACGTCGGGTATTCGGAAAGCCCTATATGTGGTGAAAGGGGCGAAATCTTGGCTATAAATGCTGCGAAAGGCAATACACAGTATCAAAATGAGTGTAAACTCGAAGATGGATTTCGAAGGGGTAAAAAATACTCCGCAGCGGAGAAAGTTGTGCGGCGTAACATACGTACGCGCGTCGTCGTGTTGACTACGAAAACAAGACCAAGTCGAAAAATGAATGAAAAAAAAGGTTCGAACAGGGTAGATCCGTTCGCGTCCAACCCACACCTAAACTAGTCTGGGAAGAATATCGGGGATCGCAATCGGCTACCCTCTTGTTATATTCTAAAATTAACCCTCGTGTCGAGGCGACAGCAGCATCGCACTCGGAACCCTTCGTTTTTACGAACCCAAGCTCTGCCCCTCTTCGCTGGATGGTGTTTTAACTCGGCTGCCCCAGGCTAGAACCCCTGTGCCTCGTTTTAAATCACATACTAGCTGCGTACTTCAATCGATACCGTACACCGATCAGCTCCGGATCATGTAGTTTGATAATGAAAAGTTCCGCAAGCCTTGGGGAGACTCCTGGACCAGAGAAACGTGACGCCAGTGTTTCCAAGGGGGGTCTAAATATAGCTAATAATTAACGCAACGTACTGCAATTCACAATTGGCCCGAAGAATTTGACTTTTCTCATATTTTAACGGTATTTTTCTTCATCCTGTTATTCTCGTGTATTGCACCTTCTTAACTGTCAAGTGATTAACGTTTCGATCCGATGCAAGACAAACCCTTCGGAATCGTCCGAGCTATTCTACGAGAACAATAACCACCAAAAAAAAAGCAACACAAATGACCTTTTTTCTTTGTTACTCTGGTAAATAGAATACTTTGAAACTGACGAATCCTACGAAGAGCTATACGACTGAGAACAAGTGGATTTGATGCGTTTCTTGGAAATGGAGAAAGAAATGTCGTCAATTGTATTGTACGTAGCTCGATAACGAGTTCGACGATTCGGCGAAATTTTGCTGACCAAGATTTATGAAGTCTTCATGTATACCGGAAATGAATTGATAGTGAATAGATATGATGACGAATAGACTGGAAGAAAAACCGGATTCTGTCGCAAATTGTGAAATGTCAAAAAAAATTGAAATTGTCCAATCCGGTGCAATTTTTGGGAATTTACCTAGTTTATAATTTGTACTTTTGAACGTACAAAGATTGAATGATTTTTATTTGAAATTTCCCAACATCGCAACACCATCAATAAGGCATTTAGGCAAAGTTTACATGGAATTTTTTCGATAGCAATTGATTGAATGTACGAAAAAATTTAGATTTTGGTTTTGTCCATCCGACTAATAAACTTGAAAAATCTTGAAAGTGCAATAACACCTTTAATATGAGTTACAGGCAAAATTTGTATATAACCTTTTCTATAGTAATTCATCAATTCTATAAAAAAGGTCATTTGCAAATTTTGCCTACCTGCCATAATTAAGGCGCTATAAGACCAAGAAATCTGAAAAACACAGTAACTCCTTCAATATGGCATTTAGGCGAAATTTGTACATAACATTTTCGATAGTATTTCATCAGAGCTATAAAAAAGGTCATGTGCAAATTTTGCCTATCTGCCATAATTAAGGCGCTATACGACCAAGAAATCTGAAAAATGCGATAACTCCTTCAATACGGCATTTAGGCAAAATTTGTAAATTAACTTTTCGATAGTAATTCACCAGAGCTATAAAAAAGGTCATGTGCATATTTTGCCTACCGGCCGTAATTACGGCGCTATAAGACCAAGAAATCTGAAAAAAAGCGATAACTCCTTCAATATGGCATTTAGGCAAAATTTGTATATAACCTTTTCGATAGTAATTTATATCAGCTATAAAAAAGGTCATGTGCATATTTTGCCTACCTGCCATAATTACGGCGCTATAAGACCAAGAAATCTGAAAAAAGCGATAACTCCATCAACATGGCATTTAGGCAAAATTTGTACATGACCTTTTCGATAGTAATTCATTAGAGCTATAAAAAAGGTTATGTGCAAATTTTGCCTACCTACCATATTTAAGGCGCTATAAGACTTGAAAGTCTAAAATTTGTTTTACTTCCTCTACCATGGCACCATCTTCGTGTGCTATCTGACAAACTGAGTGAAATTTACCATGTACCACCCTAGTGAGCTTTCCAGAGGCTGCAGTTTTAGTTTATCATCATAAGTTTGCGGTTCCCGGATCCGGCCAAGTCATGCGTAACGCACCCTTCTCCTTATGTGATATAGGAACCCCTTCGATTCTATTCCCCGATGACCTAACGATAGTGGAATTTCCATCGCGTACAGAAATTGTTTGCTAGTGAGGTACTTGAAGCGAAAAATGAGATTTTTGAGGTAATTTTTGGTTCTTGCAGAGCAAAGGGTTGAAGAGGAGGAAGCAAATGGAAAGGATGTTTGCTCGAGGAGGTTATCTCAGACCTCACATGATGTTTTGTACAAAAATTGAGAGATTTTCGAAAAAAAATGATGGACCATCCCTATTGATTCTCAATATTGGGATGTTGAATAAAAAATGGTAAAAAAATCGAATTGTTTCTAAATCGGAGCCCTTCCTTTGCAAAAAAAAGACAAAAACACGCGAGCAAAGCTTTCCTATTACGAAATTTGAAAAAGCATTTCCAAAATTCTCGAAAATCAAGGGTTCGCGACATTGACACGACGAAGTAAGCGGAAGAGCGGATTACGAAGGACCAAAATCTAGAAAAGAGAAAACGAAAGACACGTCAGTGAAAAAGGGGAGGCGCTGGGATGATAGAGAAAGAACGATGGAGAAGGTGGAGGAGTACGTCGAGTACTATCTTTTTTAAAAACGATGGGGAAATTTAAGATCTTTCTCGGCCGGATCGACCCTGCTGCCTTTTCTACTATCAGCGTCCCATACCCTTTTACTAGCGTTCCCTTCTCCTCCATCGACGGTGTGTCGCTTGATCAGTGGGGGTCGCGCTGTCAAGTCTCCCTTCGTATTCGTAGGTTCCCTATTTTTCGTGTACCGTGCTCTTGGTTTCATTCTTGTTCGTGACGTTGGACGTGGTTCGTGGATCGGTATTCGTTGTGTGCGGTGTTGTATATTCTTGCATTTGATATCAGTAAATGCGTGTTCGAGCTTGATACCTAGCTCAGCATTGGTTTTTCTTCAATCTTCGATCCGCTCGTACGTCGTTTGTCTCAATTGTGTATGATTTTGGTGCGCTTTTGATGAGATTATCGAAACGAAGTAAGTGTAGTGGTCCTGGAAATGACCAGTTTGAAGAATTCGTAGTCTTAAGTTTAGATTTACAAGTTTCCTTTTGTAATTATTTGCTCGAATCGTGGGATTTATCACCATTATTTTGTCCAATTTTCTATTCGATTTGCTCTGCTCCTATTTGAACGGAATTTATGTACCCCTGGAATCACACGATGCTCCTGAGTACTCTCCATCCGCCGATTACGTGGTTTGTAGTCTTCACACAGGAGCCGAGGGTTGAGGGAAGCTCGATTCGCGAGCTTTTTTACCATTTTTACGCGAAATTCCGACGAGATTACCGAGAAGGGTGGATTTTTTCTCGCGAGTAGTTCGACGTGCTCGGTGTATCGAGAAGGTTAATAGCTCCTGAGGGATTTTACGCGCCCTTATATTTAGATTTACTTTCGCTTTGGGGTTAAATGGCTGGTTTTTTTTTCGAATATGAGCTGCGTACTTGTAAAAATACCAAACGTCAATCGATTATTCTCAATTCCAAGTATTTGTCATCGTACCTGCTTTAATGTTTAATTTTATCGAAGCTCGTAATGACCCTCCTCGCTTCCCTCGACGTGTAGCTCGTAGCAACGTGTGCTGACCTGTTGCTGGCAAGGTGATCACCTGACTGGTTCATTGGCGAAGTGCCTAACGACGAGAAATTATTATTTTCTCGTCTTTTGAGACAAGACCGCTGGATAATCTAGCTCAGGATCGAGAAAAAAAAGTTTGATACTAAAATTTAAAATCATATTTCGTCGAACTTCATTGAAAAACTGATGTCAACAGAAGTTTTGGAAAAGTAAGGGTACTTGGTAATTTTACTTCAGTCCTCCTACCTCACTTCGCACCTTCACTCATTATAATTACAATGAAAAGCAGGCTAATGCTGGAAAAAACTCGTAACAAATATGATAATTAACGCCATAACAGCGATATGCCAAATATGAAACTCGTGAACGACTGCTGCTGCACATTTGGACCCAAGGGGAACACAGACTATTTCAACGCAGAAATTTTTTCACCGTGAAAACCAAACCACATGTACTACATTGTATAAATAAAATCGTAAAATATATTATCGAAAAGAAAGAGGAGGGACAACTGGCGAGTGGTGTGAAAAAATACTCTTGTGTATCTTTCTCTCGATGCTGTTCGCGAAAGGTAAAGAGATTGTTTGAATAAAAGGGGGGACACGCTGACGCCATTAGAAAAGGCAGTGGCGGCAGCATATTCGACATGCTGGTAATATTGTCCTTGTCGGGTGGGTTCCGAATCTCTATAATGTGCCACGAGTACGAAGGAGCAGAGTAGAGTGCAGTGGAATAAGGAGGCTCGCAGGTAGTTTTTTCTGTTACATTGACGTTTGCCTTTTTGGTGGGTAATGTTTCTCTTATATCTACTTTTTTTTTGTACAGTTAAGGTATTTTGAATGGTGTTTTTTTTTTCAAGTGCTTGAACAATGAGGTATCATTATTCGGCGAGTTTTTGATTTGAAGGTGTGTAGGATTATTGTGATGAGGGGTAGTGAGGGTTGAAAAAAAGATTGGTAAGCGGTTTTGGAAATTGTGGTATTTGAAGTCCCTGTAGAATTTCAACTTTTTAGTTCAGTTTTGGAATGGAGAAATCATTGATTCTGAAAACGAATATGATTGAAATCAACTTAGATGGTCAAAATTGGGTAAAAATTATTACTTTCTCGATAATCTTTCGAAAATATAGCAGTTTACCCGTAATTACCAAATTTACCGTTTTTGTGTGAAATTACCCGGTAATTTACCATTATTTTTGTATTTTATGGTGATTACTTGAGAATTGATTCAGTAGTGGAAAAGAGGTTAAACATTATTACATTGTCTATAATCACAAAAATCATGTAATTTACCCACAATTACCAAATTTACCGTTTTTGTGTGAAATTACCCGGTAATTTACCATTATTTTTGTATTTTATGGTGATTACTTGAGAATTGATTCAGTAGTGGAAAAGAGGTTAAACATTATTACATTGTCTATAATCACAAAAATCATGTAATTTACCCACAATTACCAAATTTACCGTTTTTGTGTGAAATTACCCGGTAATTTACCATTATTTTGGTATTTTATGATTATTACTGGAGAGTTGATTCAATAGTAGAAGAGAAGGTGAAAATTATTACATTGTCTATAATCACAAAAATCATGTAATTTACCCGTAATTACCAAATTTACCGTTTTTGTGTGAAATTACCCGGTAATTTATCATTATTTTTGTATTTTATGGTAATTACTTGAGAATTGATTCAGTAGTGGAAGAGAGGTTAAACATTAATACATTGTTAATAATCACAAAAATGATGTATTTTACCCGTAATTATCAAATTTACCGTCTTTGTGTGAAATTACCCTGTAATTTACCATTATTTTGGTATTTTATGGTAATTACTTCAGAATTGATTCAATAGTGGAAAAGAAGTTGAACATATTACATTGATAATAATCACAAAAAATTATGTATTTTACTCGTAATTACCAAATTTACCGTTTTTGTGTGAAATTACCCTGTAATTTACCATTATTTTGGTATTTTATGGTAATTACTTCAGAATTGATTCAATAGTGGAAAAGAAGTTGAACATATTACATTGATAATAATCACAAAAAATTATGTATTTTACCCGTAATTACCAAATTTACCATTTTTTGTGTGAAATTACCCGGTAATTTACCTTTATTCTGATATTTTACGGTGATTAGTTGAGAATAAAATCGGTTACAGAAAAAAGTGAAATTTAAATGACACTTCCCCTCCATCATGAACTTTACAGTTCCTAGGAAGATTACGTAGTAATTACTTTCGCTGAAATTACTACGGTAATTACTCAAATTTGATTTCTGTAATTGAGATTGAAGTAAAGATTACTGCTTCCTCACTAATTTTACAAAAAATCATACCCTTGACTAGTGACTAGTAATTGTAAACACCAAATTTACCATTCTTACGAAGAATTACTCAGTAATTTACATTCGTGGTTTCTTAAAGTGTTGAAATTGTCATAAAAATGGATGAAAAATTCGTAGAAGTGAACAAATCGAAAATCTGTTAAAAATTGTTGGAATTTCCATCAAAATCATTTGAAATTTGAAAAAAATAAGTCGGAAAATGAATAAAAAAATAATCAACAAATCATAAAAATCGTTGAAAATATTAAAATTGTCAAAAAGTCTATGAAAATCAGTAAAAACAATTTTTTAATGGTGAAAAAATCATGAAAAATTGTGAAAAGTTTCTTAAAAAGTATTGAAATTGTCATAAAAATCGGTAAAAAATTCGTAAAAATGACACAATTGAAAATCTTGTAAACATTGTTGAAATTTCCATAAAAATCATTTGAAATTTGAAAAAAATAATTCAAAAAATGAAACAAAAAATTATCAGCAAATCATAAGTTTGCGAAAATCAGTAAAAAATATTTTTTAAATGTTGAAAAAATCATGAAAAATCGTCAACATTTTCTTAAACTGTTGGAATTGTTGTAAAAATCGGTAAAAAAATTCGTAGAAGTGACACAATTGAAAATCTGGTAAAAATTGTTGAAATATCCATCAAAATCATTTGAAATTTGAAAAAAATTATCTAAAAATCTTGAAAATTCTTCGAAAATTTTGGTATAATTGTTAAAATTTTCACAAAAATTAGTTAGAATATTTAAAAAACTCTAGCTTAGAGGAAATAAGCTAAAACATAGAGTGCTGAGTATTTTCAAAAATGTCAGAAGGGGCTATACAAGATGAAACATGCCTCTTCGCCGCAATAGCACGATCATTTCATACGAAAATTTGCCTTAAAAAATGACGTAATTCTGAAAACCAATGAAGAAATAATTATTGAAAGTTCTCGATAGCGTGCAAAGTGAACCCACAACGTATTCGGGTACCTTTGAAAAAAATAAGGCGCCAAATCGGCCCAAAACACCTTACCAAACAATATCCTTACCTTCCCTTTCCCCCTGTCAGAGATAATCGTTTCTTCGGACACCTGTCCCAACACATACAATATTGTCCTGCTGTATTGTGCGATCCACACGAATATATGGGTAATTTTCTATCGACCTTTTGCATTTGCAGCACCTTTTCTATAGACTACAATCGTTTAGCATGCGTATAAAAAAAGTATCCCTGCGATAATGCCTTTCTTGTTCTTCCCGATACGTATCGTCGTATATCATTACATGTGCTACTATTTCTCACATTTGTGTACAAAACTCTTACGAGTACAAGAAAGATTTCCACGAGTACCCTAAAAGCAACGACGAGTATTTGTTTGGGGTATGGGGTGTGTTGATGTGGAGCAGGGACGAAAATGAGTAACATGAGTACGTTGAGAGTATTAGCCGGTGTGTGTGTGTTTGGTCATCTTTTTCGCCTTCATCGGCGTGTAATCGAAATAGGAAAGAGCTTTTTCCACGTATCGGGATCGGATCGGGGTACTACAAAGCACAAACGCGGGTGCTGAAATCGTATTATAGCGTATACGATGACGTAATTCCCCTTTGGTGAAAAGCGACCTCACCGCACCGATTTTCTCCTCTTTAGTATTGCCCCGCATACCGCCTTCTATAAAGTTGTTATTCTTTTTTGATAAAGGGGGCCGAGGGCGTCGAACGGTACTCTCTTTAGATTAATAATAATACCCTTATAGCAGCTTCTTCTTTTTTTTTTTTGCCCCAAATTAGAAATATTGCTACTATCACGTCGTCGTCCTCGTTCAAACAATACTCGTGTACAGGCTTTTTATTTCCTAAATGGATATTGGACGATGTACGAAGGGTTCGAAACGAAGCAAGGGGTAATAGAAATGGAAAGCGTTTTGTTACGTGCCCTTATTCGTTGGTTAACGCGATGTGAAGTGGTGATAGGTGCTTGCAATTTTCAAGGTCGCACCTGTTGGCTCCACAGAGGTGTTTGTACAGTTGAGAAATGGGAGTAATTATGAATTTTTGAGGAAATTCCAAGTTTTTTAGGCTTCTCCCTTCTCATATTTTTGTATTTTTTCTAAAAAAATAAGGGATGTGGAACATTTGCACTAAATGTAGCACCAATTCTATACATTTTTCGAAAATTTGTTAAAAATTTAGTTAAAATGGCATGAAAATTACTAAAATGATTGATAAATTGATTGAAGAGTAATCCATAAAAATAACCAGGAATAAAATGCATCAAAAAATTGTTGCATCGTCGCGTCGTTAAAATGTCGCAAATGTATCTTGAAATTTACGATAATTGTTCGGTATCTACCAGTAATAATCGTTGAATTATTTCAGTGGTCGTTGAAATTGGGGGGAGGGGTTCGAAATATGGTAAAAAGTTGTCGTGAAAATTTTTGAAAATTCAATATAATTGCTAAATTGACTTACCAAAGCCGGTTTTAATGGAGGGCGAGGGGTGGGGAGAATCACTCTCCTCTACACATTAAAAGAAAGTCAGCCTAGTTGGAGAGGCTGGCCAACTGTCGGAAGGTTTTTCTATTTCTTATAAAGTTGTGAAAAAATGGCAGAAATGTAAAAAAATGACAAATTATGATTTTTTCTGTCTCAAATTTGAACATTTTCCCCAAAAAGTTGGAAAAAGATCGAAAAATGTTGAAAAATTACAAAATTTTGATGTTGCAAATTACAAGTTTGAGAATTTTTTCCAAAAAATTTCAAAAAAACGTAATGTTTTTAAAAGTTTTAAAAAATTAAGAAACTTTGATACTTGCTCTCCCAAATTAAAAATTTTTTCTAAAAAAAAAGTGGAAAAAATATCAAAAAAATGAAAAAATAACGAAATTTTGATTTTTTTTCTGTCGCAAAATAGAAAATTTTTGGACCTTGATGCTTCATGATACATCTCTAGACATTAAAAACCATTTTGAAAAAAAATTGGCCAAAATCAGTCCATTGGAAGAGGCTGGCAAACTGTCAAGGTTTTTTCAAAAATCTTTTAATTATATCTTGTACTTATTACACGAATAGAAAATAAAATCATTTTTAAAATTCTTGAAAATAAACATTTTTTAATCGTGAAAATCATTTTTATAAAAAATGATTCAAAATTATTAATCGAAAATCAATATTTTTTTTTCGGTATACATATAATAAAAATGATTCATGAAGGTCGTTTATTATAAAAAAAACCTCGAAATTTGAACCTATGTACATATTTGTAACTAGCAGTGACAGTACCAGCTTTCTTACTATGTGAGTTGACGTTACGTTACAGTTAAAATTATGTCAACGTTAGGTTTCGGTTTCAATTACTTTAACGTTATGTCTCTGTTTCAATTACTTTAACGTTACGTTTCTGTTTCAGTTAACTTGATATTGAGATTCTGTTTCAGTTACTTTAACGTTAAACGTTTCTGTTACGATAACGTTAAATGTTTCTGTTACGATAACGTTACATTTCTGTTACGATAATGTTACGTTTCAATTACAATAACGTTACGTTTCTGTTTCAGTTACTTTACCGCTAAACGTTTCTGTTACAATAACGTTACATTTCTGTTACGAAAACGTTATGTTTTGGTTACGATAACGCTACGTTTTGGTTACAATAACGTTACGTTTTTGTTACAATAACGTTACGTTTCCGTTTCAGGTACAATAACGTTACGTTTCTGTTTCAGTTACTTTACGCTAAACATTTCTGTTACGATAACGTTACGTTTTGGATACGATAACGTTACGATAACGTTACGTTTCGGTTACAATAACGCCACGTTTTTGTTTCAATAATGTGACGTTACGTTATGTTTTGGTTACAATAACGTTACGTTACGTTTTGGTTACAATAACGTTACGTTTCTGTTATATTTACATGGAAAATATTAATCGACTTAATAATAATCCTTTTAAACAGAATTTACTAAGGTTGTGAAAAAACTAAAAATGAGAAAATGCATTGAAATTTGTTGAAAATTGATTAGGACCTGAGATGAAAAGTTACCGGTAACTTATTCTTTGGGTAACTTACCGGTAAGTTACCGGTAACTTAAGTAACTTTTGAATTCCGTCGCGTAATAAGTTTCTCGTCATATAACGGCACCGTCCCGTTACGGAGCGACCCCGTTCCGCCGCGTAATGAGTTTCCTGTCATATAACGGCCCCGTCCCGTTGCGTAACGGCACTGCCCCGTTACGGAGCGGCCCCGTTCCGTCGCGTAATGAGTTTCCCGTCGTATAACGGCACCGTTCCGCTGCGGAACGGCCCCGCTCTGTTGCGTAACGGCCCGTTCCGTTGCGGGGACGGCCCCGTACCGTCGCGTAATGAGTTTCCTGTCATATAACGGCCCCGTTCCGTTGCGTAACGGCACCGTCCCCTTGCGTAACGGCACCGTCCCGTTGCGGAGCGGCCCCGTTCCGTCGCGTAATGAGTTTCCTGTCATATAACAGCACCGTTCCATTGCGGAGCGGCCTCGTTCCGTCGCGTATCAAGTTTCCTGTCATATAATAGCACCGTTCCGTTGCGTAACGGCTTCGCTCCGTTGCGTATCGGCCCCGTCCCGTTGCGGAGCGGCCCCGTTCCGTCGCGTAATGAGTTCTCCGTCATATAACGGCCCCGTTCCGTTGCGTAACGGCACCGTCCCGTTGCGGAGCGGCCCCGTTCTGTTGCGTATCAAGTTTCCCGTCATGTAACGGCACTGTTCCGTTGCGTAACGGCTTCGTTCCGTTGCGTAACGGCCCCGTCCCGTTGCGGAGCGGCCCCGTTCTGTCCCGTAAAGAGTTTCCCGTCATGTAACTCCGTTGCGTAACGGCACTGTCCCGTTGCGGAGCGGCCCTGTTCCGTCGCGTAATAAGATTCCCGTTATGTAACGGCACCGTTCCGTTGCGGGACGACCCCGTTCGGTCGCGTAATGAGTTTCCCGTCATATAACGGCACTGTTCCCTTGCGGGACGGCCCCGTTCTGTTTCGGATCGGCCTCGTTCCGTCTCGTATCAAGTTTCCCGTCATATAACGGCACCATTCCGTTGCGGGACGGCCCCGTCCCGTTGCGTAACGGCCCCGTTCCGTCGCGTAATAAGACTCTCGTTATGTAACGGCACCGTTCCGTTGCGGGATGGCCCTGTTCCGTTGCGTAACGGCCCTGTCCCGTTGCGTAACGGCTCCTTCCCGTTCCGTAACAGCCTCATCCCATTGCGGAGCGGCCCCGTTCCGTCGCGTAATGAGTTTCCGTCATATAACGGCACCGTTCCGTTGCGGGACGGCCCCGTTCCGTCGCGTAATGAGTTTCCCGTCATATAACGGC
>FIZU01008429.1:0-11896 GCA_900064475.1 Pseudococcus longispinus
TCAGTTTCATTTTTTCTTTTTTTGATGATTGATGCTGAATTTGCACGAATGATCTACCAAAGTGTTAAATTCATGGTTTTTTTTTATTAATAATCATCATTTTTAATTGTTTTTTCACTCAAAATGATCGTAAAAAATGTCAATATTATGGTTCTTTGATACGATGTACAACCTGATTTATTAAATTGAATTTTCTTTCTACGAAAAAGAAAAAAAATAGAACCACAAAAAATGAAAACTGAAACTGAAATCGAGAAATCGAAACTAAAACTGAAACTGAAATACTCAAAACTGAAATTGAAAACGGAAAACTGAAACTGAAACGATTTCAGTTTCCCATCCCTGCTATTTTTTCCAGGGCTGTGAAACCGGAAACAGAAACGAAACCGGAAACGTAACGGAAACGATATTTTTCTAACTTGGAAATGGAAACAGAAACGCAAACGCAACATTAGTGCAAGTGGAAACCGTTTCCAGAACAGAAACCGAATAAATCCAAACTGGAAATGGAAACGGAGAGAAAACCTAAAAATCAAAGTTGTTTTTTTTTTTTTAAATTGAATAATAGTTTACAAATTTTGGCATTTTAAGCGAACTCTAGTAAATGGGGACCGGGGAGGAAAAAAGGAGCAGGAACCGAATTTTTTGAATGGAGAAACGGAAACAAAAACGGAAACGGAATTCTTCAACATGAGAAACGGAAATAAAACGGAAACGTTATTAAATTTTGGGAAACTGAAACCGAATCGGAACGAAATAAGAAGTTTGGAAACGAAAACCCTAAAACATAATAACGTTATCACAGCCCTAATTTTTTCTCTTCGATTTTTTTATTCTACAAGGTGTCTTGCAAGTGGTCCGTCTAACTTGAAATTTGGGTATAACCGCGCACCACCAAAAAATCATGTTAGATGAACATGTTGCCTATCTTTAAAATTGAAGGGACAAATCTTTTCTCAAAAAAAATTAAATTGAATGAAGGGAGTAGAAAATCAAAAATTGAACAAATTCCCTTCTTATAATTTTTGGCCTACTTTCAAAATTGAAGGAGCTATAAACGTAAGTTGGAACAAAATAATTCTAAAATAAATTTCAATAAAGGTAATGAATATTACTTTGAAAATTGAACAAATTTTGTTATGATGACCTTTTACCTATCATCAAAATTGAAGGGGCTAAGTACGAGTAAATATATTGAAAGTAAATTCAAGAATTCCTCTTCCGAAGTTTTTTTCACCCCTTCAATTCTGAAATTAGGTAAAAAATTATACGAATGGAATCAGTGGCGTAACCAGGCAGGCAATAAAGGAAGGGGGAGGGGTGTTTTTGCGAAAAAATAATAAAATCTCATGGAATTTTTTTTTAAATACTTCGCTCGGGCAAAAATTTTGCTGAATAGGGCATTTGAAAGCTTAAACTTCATCTTTTTTTTTCAACTTTTCGATCATCAAGAGGGGATCCAGACACCTTGGACTCTCCTCCCCCTCCCAAATACACCACTGAATAGAATTAATTCAGTTTTTGATTTTATACTCACACCTACGATTGAAAATTAATTTAAATTCAATTTTTTTTTAGAAAAAACATTTGCCCCTTCAATTTTAAAGATAGGTAACACGTTCATCTAACGTTATTTTTTATTTTTAATGGTACCCAATGCTATTAAATTTCTCATCAAGTGTGACCAGTTCAAATCAAACAAATAATATGCAAAATGAATTTTGATACATTCAATTTGAGCAATGTTGCCACTTGGACTATTGATAAAAATGTTTTCTTAATTAAAAAAAAAAATACTCAATTTCACGGATTCGAATTGGAAAACTGATATCACCATTAAAATATACTTTATAAAATTTATTTCACGAAAATTTTCAATTTTTTGGCCATTTTCACGAATGAAAAATTTATGACTTGAGAAAAATTTTTCCTACACAAAAAAAGTTAAAAAAAACGAAAAATAATCAATTTTACTGAAATTGCAATATTTGACAAATATCGAGTTGAAACATGTCTAGAGATGAATTTTAGGCCCTCGGGTCACCTGAGAGGGGGATCGTGGGTTCCCAAATTGGGGTCATTCGGGTATTTTTAAAGAAAAGTGAAAAAAGTGGAAAAAATTAACGAATTTGGTCTAAATTCTTGGTGATGGCCAGTTTTGGAGTAATCGATGACATATTGCAAGAAAAACAATTTTTCGGCCAAAAATGACCGGTTTGAAGGCAAAAACTGATGAAAAAATTGATTTTTTGCATTTTTGAAGATCTTCCACCATATTAAAAAATTTTGAAATCTTGAAATTCAAATTTCAGTAAGAAGAATCGAAAAAAATTGAAAAAATTTCCAGAGATGACCCTTGGTATGGTCCATCATTCCTGCAAGTTTTAAAAAATTTGGTTGAGAATTGCAGAATACAGAAATTTATAATGAGAACTGGTATTTTGGAGATAATATTATAAGGGCAATATGAGGACTTAGGTGAGGTAAGAGGACAAAATTTTTACCAGCGAGTTTTTAGACCCTAGGGACCAACTTCCATTTGATATGTAGTTTGAAAATCCCACCTGAGGACCGATTCACCATTCTTACCCGGCTATGCTCTTTCAATTTTTTTATTTTATTATTTTATTTTTGTTAATCAATCACACACTTACATATACGTATGGCTATGTATTCTTAAAGCACTTTTTTTATTCATCGATATTATAAAAAATATCTACCGATTCGAATGATATAGGTACATTTTTATTCAGACTGCGTAAATATCTACCTAAAAAATTCGCTGTTACATAAACATCGGTTTTTATCATTTGAATTTTAAACTTGTCTCGTCGAAATATACAAATACCTACATACGCGAATACATATCGAACGTCAAACGATTTCAAGTTCAATTTACATAAAATTCTATCAGATGAAGCATGTAATGTAATACGTGTATTATTTTGACCGACTCTCTTCTTTCAATTTTTTTTTATCACGTACACATATCGATAATTTACATATATTTATAGGTACTTTTTTTATCAACAATCAAAACTCATGCAGAATTGTTAAGAATACCAATTGATATAATTCGTACACGTAAGGTCAATAAGTCTAATTGGGAACAGAGAGTAATCGCGAATACCCCTAAAAGATGCTCTAAATATTATTTAAGCTGAAAATTTTCAATTTTTTTACATCTAAAATTTCAAATTTGGATAATTTTGACAACAGTGTTCACAATTGAATTTAAAATGTTCCCATTTAGACGCATCGACCTTAGGTATTCTTTTACCATTCTTTTATACAAACAACGTGACCTCTGAGATAAACTATCTACATCATTATTAACATATATGTGTCAAAGCTCAACATTTCTTGTTACTGAATATCTATACCGGGTGAAACGAAGAGGGACGAATTTATCTATGCGTTCGAATAGCATAATTTAAATATTTTATCCTTCTCATCTATACAGAAATACAGATAGGCTAAATAGATATATTTACTTTCTTTAGCAAGAAGAGTAGGTATATTTCAGAAATCGAATCTATGTAAAATTTCCAATGAAAATACATCAAAATGCCAAATTATAATCACAGATAACGTTTTCACGGCTTCATTACCACTTAGATTTTTTTCACTTCCAAATAACAAGGGTCCAACAAAATACCAAATTAAAATTCACCACTTTTTTCCATAATCTAAACTAAACAGAAAAATGGAAAACGCAAACGAACGTTACATATGGCAGAAGGAGAAGGTATAACTTGAAAGTTTTGTTCGACTTTGAAATTTTATTACAAAAGCATCAAAAATTTTCAAAATCTGAAGTGGATTTGTTTTTTTTATTAAATTTCAATTCAAACGGGTACAATTTTTCATCTTACAGAACCATTTCTAAGGCGAAGTTTTCATTTTATTTCTACTCCTTTTTTGAAAGCACTCGTTGAATTAATGTAACTAGCTAACTACGTATTAAAAAAAAAAAAACTGAATACTTACAACTACTTCTAGAAACATTAAGTGTATTAAGAGCATTGTTCAAATGATCGTATTCGTCTTGGGCTAAATTCAGTCTCTGTTGTTTCACGTCGTATATTTCTTTTTTTGCCTGAAACACAAATAAACATCACGTACGTTAGTAAATCGATAACATAGACAAGAATTAATTATTCTCAACTAAAATAGGTACGTATTATTCTAAAAAAAAGAGATCGTATACACGATTTTCAAAAAGTCAAGTCCTTTTTTCAATATCGTACCCTTGTCTCTCGCTATATTGATTGATTTACTACTCCAAAAGATGCCTGTATTTTTTTGGGACGTGGTGTTATTGCACCCAGGGTGTGATATTCGAGGTACCTATCTACAAAGGAAATTAAACGCATTCTTTTGCATTGTTCAAATGGATATCTGACAGGTGAAACAGCATCAGAGAGAAATTCCTATTCACCAGTTGGCGAACTACGTAGCATTCAAAAACACAAATGTTTTCGGAGGAGCATTCCACACGCGAAATCGAGATATGCAGTAAGCAAATTACGAAGGGAAAAGGTATTCGTCTCGATACCACTCACCCTAACCTAAATATTTCATTTCGCAGCAGGTAATACCAATTATCATGATAGAAGAAACACCATTAAAATTTTTTCTAGGGGTCAATGGTTAACCACCGGAGATCTACCCTGAATAATATGCTTAAATACAGATTATATTAAACCCATTCAATCGTTGACATAGATATCGTAAATTTTACTTCTCACGTTGATGCTCTCGTTGTCTCAAAACAAGAAATAGGAAATAAAATCACATCGATTTTCAAAAATATCTGGAAAATTGATTAACTACATATTTTTCTGACGGCCTGGACTTTTTTCCCTTTCATTTTATTGCAAAATTTGTCATTGGAGAAAATTTTTTCAAATAGAAAAATTTGAATTTTATGATTTTTAAGAAAACTCGCTTCTAAAAAAGTTATTGTACCAAACTTTTAAAAATGACGTTTCATTTTGTGAAATCAAAATATTAAATTTTTGAAATTTATCGATGGAGGGGGAGGGGATTGTCAGTGATGGAATTGGGGATTATTTTGGGAGGAAAGGGGGGGGGGGTCTGAAAGTACAAACTTGCCAACTTTTCGGTGAGATTTTCTCAACTTCTTTTTGACAATTTTAGCAACATTTATCGAGAGACCAATAACATTCAGAGAATGTAATTAAAATTGTGCCAATAATTCAAGGGGAGGGGGTGATCATCGAAAATGCGATATAATGAAAAATTTAAAAATATGTCCACCATTTTATTTTTAAAAAGTCATATTTACATTGAGCCTGAGCGAAACGAGGGCGAAAATCTTGGCAAAAAAAAAACAATCGAAAGCGAAAATTTTTTACAAAACACCCCAATTTTAGTATTAATGGTATCTTCATTTTTTCGAATATAAAACAAGCAGAGAAAGTAATTAAAAGCGAGCAAGTTACCTACTGAAAGGTGGACGGTGACGAGAAAAAAGTGATTTCAAGTGAAATTTGGAAAAGTATTTTCTTATTTTGTTTAAAAAATTAAATTCATAATGAGCTCAAACGAAGCAAATGCGAAAATTTTTAAATATTTGCGCCATTTTTCAGATTTTGAAAAGTTCATAAATTTTTCTCAACTTTAGCCAATTTTTGTCCAATTTACTCAATTTCCTCAACTTTGGCACACTATTAGAAATATCGGGATGTTTGGTAACCTCCCCCCCCCCCTTCCCAGATCCAAGTCAAAGCCATCCCTGGGGAGCTGGATATAATGATATTGATATAACTCATTGGAAAGGAAATTTGATTCTGAATAGTTCAGTGGCGTAGCTACATAAGGATTTTACGGGTTCAACCCCCTTCCCACCCGTTAATTTTTGTGTGATGATTTCGCCCTGAGCACCGAATTTTAAAATATCCAGTGGAAGTTGCTCGTTATGGTCTAACATCTCTATGACAGAATTTTTAGGTCGATATCTCAACCCTAACCCCTTCGGGAGGCTAAATGTGGATTTTCGTTAAAAATTTTCATTTTTGGCAGGTTTCAACCGAATTTTTCAAACCTGCAAGGATGGTAGATAGTATCAAGAGTAATTTTTGGAATTTTTTGAAAAAAATTTTGAGCTTTTTTTCCAGGTTAAATGGGCATTTTAAGCTTTATAAGGGCCATTTTGGTAACCCCTTTCAGAGGTGCAAAAAATATTGTGCACTTGGTCTAGATGAACAACCCCATATTTTTGTAGAACTTGATAATTATCGTGGTGTGTCATTTTCAAAAATGCAAATAGCTGATTTTTTCGTCCATTTTCCCCCCTTAAATGGGTCATTCCTGGTCGAAAATTTTTTTCCTTGAAATATATAATTAATGACACCAAAATACACCATGAACCAGCATTTGGACCAAATTCGCTCGTTTTTCCCATTTTTTACAATTTTCTTTTGAAATACTCGAATAACGCCATTTTGAGGACCCACATCCTCTTCAAGATGATCAAGGGTCTTAAAAATCGTGTCTGGGCTTGTTACAAGTCGATATCTCCCATATACTGCAATTTCAGCAAAATTGAGCAACTCTGATTTTATTTTGACCTTTTCCAAGAATTGAGTATTTTGGACTTCGGAAAAATGTTGCATGAAATATGTTGAAAAAAAATAAAACTTTCTCGGTTTTGTTGAAATTGCAGTATATGAGAGATATCGACTTGAAACAAGCCCAGACATGATTTTTAGGCTCCTAGGTCATCTTGAAGAGGCTGTGAGTTCCCAAAATGGCGTCATTTGGGTAATTTTGGAAAAGAGAGAAAGAACGAACGAATTTGGTCCAAATACTGGTTGATGGCGAAGCAAATTTTGTTTGGAAATTTTTTTTGTAGGACTAACAGGTGAAGTGTTAAGCACATTTTCAAAATAGGCACCGAAGCCCTCGAAAAAAGACAGAAGAAGAATAGGAATCTGGAGTAAATTCATTCCTTCTAAATTCTAATGCACAAAAACAGTATTCAATTAATGAATTTCTGAGTAGATTTGCGATCAAGATTTGACTGTTATTGAGGGAAAAGGGGTCAAGTTGATAAAAAAAAAGGAAAAAATGTATAATCATATTCAACTTTCCTTTGCAATCTCTTTCAGTAGAAGAAAATGAAAAAATTCCAACTCTCCCTTCTCCAGAGAAGCAAGAGGGGAGTCAAATATTTCATCATATGTACATAATTCTAAATTTCCAACACCCCTGCCTCCCCCCTCACCCAAAAAAATCAAATACTTCATCAACTTTCACGGTTAAGTTGAAAAGAAAAAATATGCAGTTGCAAATTCATTTCTATGCAATCAGAACTGTGACCTTTTTAGGGGGAGAATTCGGGTGGGGGAGGGGGGTCTGAACTTCTTCCTCGCCTGATGACCTCAAAAATCAATTTTTTCCATACATGATCGTTAATGAACATTTTGAATTAAAAAAATTAATGAAACTACAATGTATCTTCGTTTCGTTTTCGTTCGATTCGCGGAGGTCGGGGGTGGGACGACCATCCCACCTGGATATTAACTCCATTTCTGAAATTCAATAATTTCAATCCCTTCACAATACATTTCTGATTAAAGCTGACCCCCCCCCCCCCCCATTCTTACCTCCCTTAAACCTGAGTCTGGTTACGCTACTGAATCAGAATATTGAAACTCGAGTATTTAATCGTAAACTTGGATAAAAAGAACTTCGAGCTTTTCCCCAATCCCACTCAAACCTAATATCTTAGCTTCGAATAAATCTCTCATAAATCCATCTCAAATACCGGCATACCGGCGTCGACACGCGTTCCAACATATACCAACAAACATCTCGAGAAATCTGATTGCAACAGCGAGTCTCCGCTTAGAACCTTCATCACCAACCAATCCCCAACTCCAAATACATTCATTCGTTTCCTTCGTAATTCGGGCAATTAAAATTATACATCGTTATTTAATCCCGGTTTCTGGTAAATTTTGTCATGTTAACAAAGTATGAGTACTTACAACATCGTAATAAATATACGAAACTAATAACTCGCGAAAATAACAACACAATATGATGGTATCGTAATCGATCCATGTGTAATCGATATAGTAAGCGATTAAATCAGCTCGATCAGCACCATTTTTATCAACCACCGAACACGTCATGATTTATGCCGAAGAAAAAAAACACCACCACTAATGACCGTGAAAAAAAAAACGCGAACTCGACTACGAAAACTTATTTCACTTCACTGATTTCATTGGTCACCTAGCACCATGGTTTCGACAACAAACGCGCAACACCGGCCACATCTCGCATACTTTTCGTATTTTCGTACATACGTCTACGCACATACCGGGCACCGGGCACTGGGCCGACGATTCACAACTGGCACTGGCTCTAGCTGTTGCTGTCGGTCTCGATCTCGGCACACGAGACGATCCACGTCTACAATCCTCTTACTCCAGTCTAGATCGACAACAATCGAATGAATTGGAATCGGAATGGAATACATCCACTATACGAGTACGAAGGGCACCCTAACCGGAACATCCCTACGAGTACGAAGCACTATCGATGGTAGTGGTACATTCCCAATTCAGTTCCATGTGAATCGGCGAAAAAATCTAGTCGAGCCAGCGAACGCGAGCTAGAGTCGCGCGCCACCACAATAATTCCATCCTCGACATCCACATCTTCGACTATCCTCACACATACACGTACAAATACAAATACATAACGGGCGAGAAATGGAAGGAGAGCGACCTTGCGCGCCCCAAAAGAATTCCAACTATGACCCCAGCATGCATACACCGGTTCGCCCAGTCAATAAATTCCAAACGTAAAACCACAATAAAGATATACATAGAAGGTTAACTACAACAAATACCGCCAGATTCATCTATCAACTACCATACATAAGCTAATACGGACCTTTTTTTCTATCTCTTTCTTTTTCTTACAATACCATCTTTCTGTGGATGGAGTACGGCGAAAGCACGCACGATGTAAACAAACAAAAATATGCGAAAGTATACGAAAACGAAACGATGAAGATATCGAAAGCTCGTCCTTCTTGGATGAATAGACTTGAAAAATTCTATGCTGAGATGACAGAAGAATCATTTCAAAAGCCTCGTCGAATAGCTATCATTTGAAATGAAACGAAATCAAAAGTTACCACTATACCTATCAAACGTTTTGAATTGAAAGAATGAGAAGTCCCCAGTTCCTGAATTGAAAATTAAAGCGAAAAATTCAGGGCACGAATTGAAATGAAGTTTGTTTGGTAATGTATAGACCGTGGAGTAGGCAAGGATTTTTATAAAATGTCATTGAACTTTATGAATCTGTGGAGTTTGAGCTTTCGATTTTGTGACATTGAATTTCTTGGAATTTTTGAAGTGAGGAACGCGGTATTTTCAATATTTTTTCACCCCCACTGGGAGGTTAAATTCAATTCCAATTTTGCCGTGACAAAAAACAGAAATGAAGAATAATAGAAAATTTCAAATAAATTCCTTCGAAGAAATAAGTTTGAAAAATGGATTCAGGGAAATTTTGGAAGCCTGTGGATCTATTTCTGAAGTAATTTCAACCCTTAATCCGAAGATGCCCAATGGGAGTAAGGGGTAGAAAAAAATTCAAAATTTTTTGACGTTACAAAGAGGTATCAAAAGTCAGGTTTTAACTATAAAACATAAGATATGATTTTGTTCTTTGAATTTTTCAACTTTTTGACTTCTTGAATCAATTTTTGAGGTAATTTTCGAACATAATTAAGTTTCTTCCGGATACTACATACCGTAATATTATTATACACAATGTACGACAAATAAATATTTCAACAACCATAAAAAAAAATCACCCAATAAAAATATTACACGATATTGTTGGTAATTAACGCGTCGGAATTTGGCAAATTAATTCCGAATCAATGTAACAGTAAACTGCAGATTACGATTACGTATAGGTATTGTTTCCTTATCACAATGAATCACCGATGAAATTCGAAAATTAGCTATTTCTTACGATAGTCTATACCTACTTATAGGTAATCTGCGATCAAAGAAATTTTTACAAAATGTCGTAATAAGCTTAAAGAAAAAAAATCCAGTCGTTATTAATCATTTCCGGAATAGATTTTTTTCCATAAAAAAAACAACATCGAGTTGAAATTGAATGCTCGCTGCAGAATGATTCTTATCGTGAAAATATCGTCGAATAATTCACCAACGAGATGATATTCATACTCTATTTTTCAAAATGTAATAAAGGAAATGGGGTATAATGAAGAATAAAAAAAATGAAAAAATTTTAAAGAATCTTCATTTCTGAAAAACACAATTTAAAATAAATTCCCGGCATCGTAATTGAATATATTAAAAGTAGATCAAATTCCAAACATTTTTGCGCAAATTTTTTTTTCAAAGTTAAAAATTGAATTAATTGACAGGGGTTCGAAAAACATGGAATTTTAAAAATTATATGATTTATTTTTTCTGAAGGTGGAATGTTATTTTTTTCAACATTTTTCATTTTTTTTCACTTTTTTTATCCAAAATTTAGAATTTAATTTTGGGGGGGGGGGGGGGTTCGAAAAATGCGAATTTCCCAAAATAATGCATTTTCCAAAATTTGTCAACATCAATTTTTTAAATCATTTTTTTTCAAACTTTTTTGCTTTAAAAAAATTCAAACTGAAAATTTTTTGACAGAGGTTCTAAAAATGCGGTATTTTTCAAAGAAAATCGTTTTCCAAAATTTGTCAACATTAATTTTTTTAATAATTTTTCTCACAATTTCTAGTTTGAAAAAATTCAAATCGAAAATTGATTTTGGCAGGGGGACACAAATACGGAATTTTTTAAGCTGAATTTGTTCCTCACTGCGTGCAAGAATATCGAAAAATTATTTGCCCCGATTGTTCGAAAAAGTTTCAAAAAGCGAGTGTTAAATTTTGAATTGTTCAGAAGAAATATTAAAAAATTATTCATCGAAAAATTTTATAAAAAATCAACTTGAAAAATTCCGTAAGTATTTTTCGCACCCCTGCCAAAAGTAATTTTTAATTCCAATTTTTTTAAAAACAAAAAAGTGTGAAAAAAATGATTAAAAAAATGATTGTCAACAAATTTTGGGAATGCATCACTTTAGAAAATCCATTTTAAAAACTCCATATTTTTCGAGCCCCTGCCAAAAGTTCAATTTTGAACAAATCTCGAAAAATGAGCCTCCTAGGAAAAAACTAATTTCAAGTGGCAGAAAGAGAATTCCAAGCTCTACAATTTTGATTCCCATCATTTTTTTCGTAGGACCGTTAATTTGGCCAGAAAACCCATGTTTATGAGAAATTTAGCCCATATACAAATTCAATGATTCTGAAAAATGGGAAAAAATCCCCAAAAAATTGATTTTATGGCCAAACTAAGGGCCCTACGAAAAAATGGCTGAGAATCAAAATTGTAGAGCTTGAAATTTTCTTTCTCCTGCAAGTAGATAGTTTTTTTGTAAGAGGCTTAGTTTTCGAGATTTTCACATTCAAAGGGTTTTTTTCATTTTCAACACCATAGACTTTCTATAAGTCTATATCCAGGAAAAATCATAAAAAAAACGAAAACCTGTAGACTTTCATCTATTTTATACGTAGAGAGGTGCAAATGCAAATAACACAACTGCAACTGCTCGAAGTACAGCCGCATGAATTATTGCGAGGAATCAAAATAGAAGAGGAATTTAATAAAGATTAGTTCCAAGTATTTTTCATTCGTAGATGGGTTTAGTGAATTGATGCATCATGATATATTGATTCAATGATTACGTACGTAGGTTGTTATCTGCGATGTTTATACATTCTTTTATTAAACTTATTTTAATGCTGCAGGGGCATTTATCG
>FIZU01008443.1:0-11817 GCA_900064475.1 Pseudococcus longispinus
GGGAGGGAAAATAACATAACAACGTAAAAGTAGTGTTCCCACCGGTTTAGTGAGTATGTAACGCGGTGTTTTCATAGCATGTATGATGAAAATTAATTTTACTGGTATACCCTTTTTCACTAGTTTTTCAATATTTTAAGTATTTTATGTGAAGGTGTCTAAAAAATTTTAAAATACTAATTACAGGAATAAATTTCGAAAAAACTTTCAATGTCAATTTGGTACAGCAGTCTAGGGAGAGGGGTTGTTTTTTTCAAAATATATGTACCCTATTTAGTGGAGAAGGGGGGATGAAAAGTTGAAAAATGATGTCCACTAATGAATGACCTTTTCACTTCTCTTGAAAATTCGAAAATTTCATAAACACGCATACCCAATCATCTTTGCCACCATACAAAGACATCACGAAAACTTCCCTTTAAGAAAACATCTCTCAATTTTAGACCAGAATACGCAATCAAATCGGGTATCGATGATTACAAAAATGGAGCGAAAAAATCAATCCTCATGACGAACGGAACGATAGAAAATGATATTTTTCAAAGATATCGCCGCGACTAATCCTGTCGAAGCTTTTAAAAGTTTTATTTTTCCTGTTAAAACATATATTTTTTTTATTAAACTCTCCCCTTCTCGAATACCTATTTATTTTTTTCGCCGCTTCGAAACCCATTGTATTGTTTGGCCGTTCCAAGCACGTAGTTTTCGAAAAGAGGAAACAGGCTTGGAAATGTTTTACGCGACGCGATATCGCTTTCGCGTCGTACGCTCTTGTTCGGATTGAAAATTTGCACGATCGAGTTTTGTTTCGGCGGCTTATATCGGCGTTTTGATATGCAAGGCGAATTTCTCGCCGTCGCCGAAAGTTTCCCAAGTTAATTAGTAAAATGGTAAATGGATGCGGTAATTTAGCAACCCCTGAATTTGCACAGCCTTAAATGAGCTATTTTACAGCGTGCTCTGCTGGTGTCGACGAATCTAAAATTTTATGAAGTATTCGTTTCACATTTTAAACGAGATCTTTTTTTAGAAAGGATTTCTTTTTCTTCGTTTCAATCTAAGGGCGGCCCTTTTTCTCTCCTCGCGTTTTTTACGTTGAAAAATTAACGAAATTCGTTGGTTTTTGTGCCCTTATGGTATAAGAAAAAATACCGGCTTCGACTTGCTTCGTGAATACGGTATTTGATTTTAGCATACAGAGCTCATTTTCATGGCTTCTAGGATTTCATATTGTACGAGTAAAATGAAAGTTCAAAGTGTAAGTTCCGTAGTGGCAAAATAACGAGAAATTTTATAAAAGACAAATTCCGCTTCTCGTTGACGTATTATAAAAAAAATATCCATCATGAATCAAGGGGTTTCTAAAGGTACCCTTTTTTTGTTCTTTGAAACTACTCATTTTTTCCTTCTTTTTCGAAGGGATAAACTTGGAATAAGAAAAACGTGCAAATTACGTTTCAAGGTGACCTTTCGCAGGTAACTATCGTTAAGGATTTGTGTGGTCAATTCGAAAGAATTGTTCGGTTTTTTTTGTTCGTTTACGAATGATTTAAAGGTACGTATTCGATGGTTTGGTCGGGTAACGTACGTGGTGGATAAAAAATTCAGTTTCTGAAGGAAAATGGAATTTGAAAATGAAAAATTTGAAAATGAAATAGGCATGAACGAAATATCACCTTTCAAAAATTAAAATTACCTCGATACTTTTAGCTAGTTTCAGATTATTGAAAAAAAAACTGTTTTCTGATTTTTTTCAAAACGGTTTTATGGGAGGGATTTAGAATTCAAAGCATACAGCTTATCAAAAAATTGACAAAATCGAGGAATATGTTTCATTCAACGGTCTATTCTGCACCATATTGACTACAAAAAATTTAACACAATTAAAATTGTAATCCAACGTGTTGATAGTTTACACTTTATTTCAGGGGCAGCAAAACTACGCACTATTTCGTTTCCGTTTTGTGTTTCATTTCGTTGCATTTCTTTAAACTTTTGTTTCTTATAGTTTTTTTTTTCGTTTCATTCATTTTTTTCAGGGTTGAAATAAAAAAACGAAACGAAAACGAAAAAAATTATCTTAACAAAACGAAATGTAATTACGAAACGAAAAACAATAACGAAACAAAACGTTTGGAACGAAACGATAAAATTTCAGAAATATTGAAACGAAATAACGAAATGATTTTGTTTTTGTTTTTTCCTTTCTTTTCAAAATCTATTTTTTATTTATTTTTTTGAAAATTGGAGGTAATTTGGCATAACTTATTCTGCTGGTATAGGGAGCTAAAACTTTCTAATATTTATTTTTTCATAAAAAGGATCAACTTTAGGGGCATGGGAGCAAAACAAATTAGAAAAATTTTCATCAAATACATAGGAGCCACCCTGATGTATAATTGGAGAGGGGGAAAATCTTGAAAAAAAACGAAAAAAGCGCGAATTTTCATTTTCGAGATTTGCTAGACACCCTGCAAAAAGTTTTGTTTCGGTTTCAGTTACGTGTTCCTTGATTCGAATTTTGTTTTTTCATAGTGTTTCGTTTCCTTGAATTATTGAAAAAAAGTCGTTTAGTTTCGTTTTGTGCCCTGATTTATTTC
This sequence comes from Pseudococcus longispinus, assembly GCA_900064475.1. Taxonomy (NCBI): domain Eukaryota; kingdom Metazoa; phylum Arthropoda; class Insecta; order Hemiptera; family Pseudococcidae; genus Pseudococcus; species Pseudococcus longispinus. The sequence continues at coordinate 2,601 of FIZU01008443.1, forward strand.
TGCGATTAAAAAATTCATCAATGAAGTCATAAATACGAATAATTTTTCGAACAATTTTCTATAACCTGGTTAAAAATATACCTACCCCAAATATTCGTAATTTGAAACACATTCGACTTTAATTCCATCTTCATCAGGTGTACCTACAGTCGGCTTATAATTTTCAAATTTCCAGCATGCCATTTTTACCTCAAACAAATTTTCTCATTTGGTATAAAATCTCTTTGGTATAGGCGTACACATTTAGAGGATTCCGGTCCTCACACATAAGAGAGCTTTCGAGTACGGTAACATTAATCCGGATATTTTTTTGGAATACGTTCTGGTTTGCGGTCACAGTAGCAGAAAGCTTTATGTAGTGGATACTTACTCGTATACACGCTATGGAGGCTCGCATTATGCACATAGAGAAGGGAATGAGAAAAAAAAGGCCGGAGAGAGTATCATTATAACGAATATATGTGTTAACTAAGCCAACAAAGTCACGATGAAAAAGCCTTGTAAATTATTAAAAATTAGCGAAGTGTAGGCTAATTTTTAGGCCCCATTTACATAATTCGCCATATATAAAGCGGACTATCCTTTTCGAAAAATATTGTTCCGTTTTTATTGGTATAAAACGTTGCGCTTCGTTCTGGTTTCGCTGGTGTTTTTGTTTGAGCAGGAATTATTGCGTGTTCCGGTTCTTAAAGTTTTAGTTAAATTTCCGTTCCGGAACCGCAGTAACAGCTGACAGCAGTAAAACAATGCGATACCGAGTTAAATACTTGTTTTTTCTCTTTTTCGGTTTTTTGATGCAGACGACAATCATTTCTCGAAATCGAGTGGACCTTTTTTTGCGTGCCGACGACCTATCGTCGCGGCGTAATTTTAACCGAAAAAAGGAATTTGGATTCGTTTTCAGTATGCGGAATTTATTGCCAACGATGAGGCGAATTTGCGTATTGATGAGGGTTTTTATTGTCACGACGTACACGATGCGTGTAAATGAGATTGCTCGAGAAAATGCTGTAGAAAATTCGTCGTCGAATCGACGATACCGAAGAAATAATCCGTTTTAGGGATTAGTCGATTTTTAAACGGATGGATGGTTAAATTAGTTTGTAATTTGGCATCGTATGTGTTTGATACCTTGCTCATAGGTGAACCATATGCTGGTTTCGTTGTTTGTTTTTTTTTTTGCTCCAAAGATCTTGGCCCTTTGACCTAGATAAATTATGTCATTTTGGTTAATAGCAATAAATTGCAATCGAAAGCGACCTAATACGTGTATTGGGTGTAATAAAGGATGGAAATTGAAAAATAATACGTTCGCGAGTATATTTCGTTATTTTGTACGACGAAAATGAGAAAAGCAATCCAGCACGCGGATTTCTCATATACTTGAATCGGCGATAACGTGCTGAAAATGTTTCAAAATTATGGAATCCGGTCGCTGCGATCCAACTGATAACGTCCAAATTCCTATTCAACGGCCGCGAATTATTGTTCGCCGTGTCTTCGGCGTCTGTGTAATTATTTACCACCGGACAATGAATTAGGAATTATTCGTTTTTCGCGTATTTAGATCACGTGATCGTATAATACAAAAGTGATGAAATCTTTCACTCCGTGTCGACGTCTCGATCTTATTTTCATTTCATTGTGTCGGCGTCGAACGATGGTGGGAGGGGGTGCGACGGTGGCGTTATCTCGGAGTAAAATCGTCGGTTTCGCGTTCGGGAGACGAATGTTTGTTGAATTTATAAATTAGAATTTTGTTTCCATTAAATGCAAACGTTGATTCCTTGGCGAAATTCGTCGAAAACTTTGTATCAACTTGGTTCTGGCGTAATTTAATCTTCGAAATGAATTCACTCTTGGTTATACCGCCCGTATATACAGGGCTGGTGTTCCTTTTACCCTCCTCCAGCGTTTATCTTATAAGAATCCGTCTCGAAGAAAAACGTTTATTAATTATAAATGGTTGACGCGACAGGGTACGAGTAGATAACACATGAGGTATTTTTTTTGTTTGCTGGTTCCGTCGTTTAATGAGTTATAAGTTGGAATGTCGAAGTCGAACGGGCGGCGAGGTGCGTACGAAATTTCAATTTCGGGGTGGATAATGGAGTGTGTACGTAGATGTCTTGTACGATGCGATGGTGGATGGATTTACCAAGTATGTATAGTGCGTTAATTATTCGAGAACGAAGATGATGGACGCGTTTTGAACGTTGAATTAATGTTGACGTTGGTTTATCTAATTGGTTTGTGAATGTGTATGATGGTTCAATATAACCCAATTCGAAAGACAGCAGCAAATGAGATTTGGTGGGTGAATTTTTTGAAAGAAAAAATTTCGTTTTTTAGTTTTACTTGTTGATGTATTGTTCTGTTTAAATGTAGGATGAGTTGTGGAGAAGGGGTGCTTTTAAAAAAGGGCCTCGCTGAGGGCCTTCTGAATTTTCAAGGTACAGCTGTAGCATTTTTTTTGTGAAGTGTCGAGTTTCAAAATTGTAAAAAAAGTCCAAAAATGAAACTTTTTGTGAGAAATATTGAAAATGTTGTATAAATTGGCAAAAATACGACGAAAAGATCAAAAAATCAGGAAAACCGGCGAAAATATCATAGAAATTATCAATATTTTAACAAAAATCTGTAAAAATATGGTAAAAACAGTCTAAACATTATCAAAATCGTCGAAAATGTCGTTGAAATTGTTGAGATTTACATGAAAAATCGTTGAAGATATTATAAAAATGGTAAAAAGATCGTGCAAACTGTCGAAAGTTTTGTTGGAGTTTTTTTAATTTTCATAAAAATCAGTAAAAACTTCGTTTAAAAGGTCAAAGAAATCATGAATATCGAATATCTCTTAGAAGTTTGTTAAAATATTCCTAAAAATCGTTGAAAATTTTTGTAAAAAGGGTTGAAATACTATAAAAAGAGTTGCAAAGTTCTCAAATTTTCATAAAAATCGGTGAAAATAATGCAAAAAAAAAGAAAATTCTGGCAAAGTTAGTGAAAATTCTACAAGTTTTCACGAGTTTTTTCAACGATATTCATGATTGTTTAGTTATTTTTTTCAGATTTCAAATGACTCATATGAAACTTTGAACAATTTTTACGAGATTGTCGTCAGTTTTCAGGATTTTTTAATCATCTACAAAATATTTTTACCAATTTTTATGGCGATTTCAAACATTTTTGCAATTTTTTTTACGATTTTCATGATTTTTGGACCGTTTTTACAATATTTTTACGGATCTTTTCAAAACATTTCGACAATTTTGAAAATATCTTTGACGATTTTCATGGTTTTCTGATCATTTTTTCAGATTTCAAATGATTTTTATTAAAATTTAAGCAATTTTTACGAGGTTTTCAACAACTATCATGATTGGTTATTTACACAATATTTTATCAATTTTTTGGTGATTTCGGCCATTTTGCCACCTTTTGGACAATTTTCATGACTTTTTGATCATTTGTTCAGATTTCAAATGATTTTTCTAAAAATGTAAACAATGTTTACTAGATTTTCGGCAATGTTTATGATTTTTTGGACATTTTTACGAAATCTTTCCCAATTTTTATGACAATTTCAGAACTTTTTTTTCTTAATTACCACACTTTTTCTACGTTTTTACTATATTTTTACTGATTTTTTCAACATTTTGACAGTTGTAACAACATTTTTGAAGATTGTTGTACTTTTTTCTATAATTCTTTTCATGTTTCAAATTGTTTATGTGAAATATTTATCACATTTTTAACAATTTTTGTGATGCTTTTGACAATTTTTACAATATTCACACTGCTTTTTATGAAATTTTTGACCATTTCAGCATTCTTTTCAACAACTTTCAATATTTTTGACCAATTTAATCATATTTTAAATTACTAGATTTTTACTAATTCATGAATTATTTGTGGAAAATAATAAGCTGGCTGAACACTGAACGCTGTAATTGAAAGTCTTTTTTGAAAGCGGGGGGGGGGGGGGGGGGGGGGGGTTGTATATTCCTCTTGTTTTATATATATAATACGAGTACATATAAAAAAGTTGAAGGCTTTGCGTTTCATCTATTGGTGGCGAGGAGGGGCTTAAATTTCTCTACTTCGATCTATAAAAAAAAAGGATATTTTTTGTGCTTTTTCCTATTCCCTTTTCACTTTTTAATATTATTTGAAGCATTTTGCGAATCAAAACTATTTTAATTTCTCCGAGCGCCTCCCTCTCCTCTTCATCATTAAACCGATGCCATAAAAATAAAAGAAACTGATACCGTCTGGGCGTTTGGCATCTGTGATACCAAGTTCTTGCATTTTTTCAGAAAAAGTTGTCGAATATTCAAGTTTATTAATTCGCGGTGAAACTTTTCACCAAGGTGAACTTTTACAGCAAAAAAATATGAACATTATGGGACCATTATAAACTATGGACTTCATTAGCCTCACGCACAGAGTATTATGTAAAAGCTTAATTATTATTTATGGTCCTTTAAAATGGAATTTTTATGGGTACATTAGTTTTGAATTTCAAAAATCCTGCCTTTTTATTAGTAAAATGAGAATTATTTGTCCTACTGAGAATTTCATTCGCTTGAATATGAGCTTACTCAATCTCGTACATTGGTATTTAGAATCGTGACTCTATTTTATCTCCGTATGTCGTTCCTTGTTTCAAAAAAAATTACAGAAATAATTACTGAAACTATGCAACTTTATTCGTTCTTGGTGAAATTTGAGTTTGAAATACCTTGGTTGAAAATTTATTATCTACGTAACATTTCAAATTTTCATCGGCTTTTCTGGAGTAATGTTGAATTTCATGAAACGATCAAAACGGGTCATGCATTTCAGATCGACACTGTATGCTTTTGTATGTGTAGAACCTCAAATTGTCGATGCCTTAGAAAAGGTGACTGTATGAAAAAGAAATTCAGCATTTGAACATTGATTATTTCATTCCACCGTTCAGTTTTTTTCATCTCTCTCTTCCCTGACAACTTTTATTATTGGTTATTAAATCATCTCCGTGTTGATTTGTTTATTCGAAATCATAAATATTTATGTTGAATTTTTCATTTTCTTTGTTACAGGTACGAATTCGATTCGATTTACGTACATATGCAATGTCTATAGTGGACCAAAACGAAAAAATTCCACATAAACGGTCTAAATCGCAGGAAACATTTCATTTAAAAAAAAGAACGACGTCAGCGTCTTCGAAACGTACACGAAACGCTACATACTCGTACGAAATATAATCTAAAAAATGGACACGTCGCGTACGTAAGATTGACCAACTTCGAGCTGAAAACAACCTTGAGATTTCTTCTCGCCTTGGCAATTTTTCATTCAGATTTATCTCGATTCGTTGGTAAAGTATAACAGTTGACTTTATATTACCGTCCGAGGGAAGGGAGCGAGTTGGAAATGAGATTTTGAGATGTATTTTAATATCCGAAAGCTTTCGGCGGATTGCGTGGCGTGACGGTTGATGGTGACTTGTGTATAATAAAATGAAAATTCGCGTATAAGAAATAGCTAACGATGTCGAGTACACATGCAGCGGGAAGCGGAGTGCTGCGAGGAAGTAGTAAACTCGGTAATCTGTTACGATAAATTTCGATAAACATGTTGGAATTTTCTCGGACGGATTTTTTCGCCATCGGGGATAGAAAAAATGCTACGAGGAAGTCGTGCTTTTGGGTGGTAAAGTGCTCGTTTCGTATGTAAAACATGCGCACAATCTGTTGAAAAATATTACCACAAGAAGGTTGTAAAAAATTTCCACCGCGATAGCAGCACGCTAGATTAGAAATGGAAGGAAGGAGGTGACCGAGGGTGGGTTTAAATTAGTGCATGATGAATTAAAACCGCGTCGATATGGGGTAAAACGTGCATAATGAAAAAGTATGAAGCAGAAGGGTTGTGGAAATGTTGGATGAAAAAAAAATGGGAAAAAATCGTGCATTAATCTCGTCACGCGGCGAGTTCTCAGGTGCACTGGGGAAGGGCTTGTGCGGGGAGGGGATTTTGGGAAATAATTTTAAAAAACGGAAGTTAACGCAAATTTATAAAATGAAATGGAAAAGGTGAATAAAGTTGTTCAGGAAATTAAAACGTTTTATCGCGGATAAACCGAAACGACGATATTTTAATAAAACGTTAATCTTATAAAAGAACAGATATTTGTCAGGTGGCTTAAAAAAGGGGTTCGCGTTGTAATTTCCAATAAATTATTAAGAGTATAAGCGTGTTAGGGGGCTTAAAGCTCGGGCAAAGAGAGACAGCAGAAGGTTGGCAGAGAAAAAACGCGTTTTAGCGACAATTTTTTACTGTTTGAGCGACGACGTCGAAGGTGTCGGAGGCGAGGAGGGGTGGAGGTGATGAGGCGACGACGAACGTGTGCATCGATTTTCGAATCATACGAAATATTAAGGTCTGCTTTTATTCGGCGTTTTGGAATTTTTTTCCCTGGCTGCATGGTTAGGTAATAGGTGACCTTGATTATGGGTTCCCTCTTCATGCGCCTCTATGGATAATTCGCCTCGTATTCACCTGTTACCTGGGCTCAGTCATATGCTCCGCCTATTTCACCTCTATCGTACTCGACAGAATCAATTGTTCGATAACTGAGGTGTACGTACGTATATTTTTATGTAGGTATTTTAAACACCACGTGCATCGAACGGTTCGATGGAAATATTGGAAACCAATTATAAATTTTTATTCGAGTATTTCGACTGTTTCAGTGGTACGAAACTGAGATACTTTGATAGTGGAAGTTGAAATTTTCACCAACAAAAAATATAATCTCGAATCAGTCGCGATTTTTGCCTTAGTATCTGCGACGCTGCTACGCCGAGTAATCTACATTTTCAACTTATGTTTATTCCATAAATAAGGGGAGTAAAAAACATTTTTCATTTTGGAAAGGAAGTGTCTGTCATGTCCTTTAGCTGTCTTCTGTCTTCGCTGTGTGTTCTTGTTTTATAATATAAACTCGGCGTTGCCTTTTCCCCACCCCATCGTCCTTTTATCTTTGACTTTAATACGGCCAGTTACCGAGTCGTCTTTTTTTTGTATTCTCGTATTTGATGGCGGGGTAGAGATTTCTCAATTTTTTATTTAGGGTGAGTTTCGGCTTTTTTTTTCACCCTTTGGCCAATTCCGGCCTTATTACGGGTAGGATTGGAAAGAAACGAGCAATTTTTGACCCGAAGGTGAAGTCTTCCTTGAGTTTAAATTGATTTTGTTTAAAAGATTTTTTCTTTCCACTTTAACTAGGTAGCAATTTTCGCGTAACATGTGTTAGTCACCTGTCACAATTGTAACAAATTAATTTTTTTATCGCCCGTAGCGTTTCAAGTAGCTGCATTTTTTAATATTAATTAATGCCGCGTTTCGTACCATACAACGATGTTGAATTTAATGTAGCAACGGTGCTAACCGAACCGATGGAAAATTTTTTTCACTGAGAAAATTCTACAGTTTGGAGCGAGTTTTCGGTTTCGAAGGTTGGGGAATTTTTAGTCGGTGTTGAAGTGTGGGTTGATTAATGAAATTGCGATTGTCGTGAAGATTGAGGTTGAAGTGAGGAAAGGGTGAGAGTTGGGAGGGAGTAAAATATGCGATAGATTTTACATTTTTTGGTATATAAATAGATATATCAAAATTTTCGTACGATTTAAGAATTCATAATTTTTTAATTGGGTACATGCTTGGATAGCTTAGTACAGTTTTGGCTTCCCTTTCTTTGTAGTGAAAAGCAAGGCTCGATCAAATAGGAAGGGGGGCGCAGAGAGAGCAGCTTGTTTTATTTCTGAGGTGAGATTCGAGTCAGAAAATTTGCGAAAGGGGTGATTTTTTCTGTAGAAAAATTTGCATTTTAATTCGGAAAATTGCCATCGACAACCCTCTCCCCCCATACATCTGATTTACACCAAATTTTTAGGGTAAGGGTAGAGTGCGAAAATAATTAATCAAGAATTTCACGATTCTACTGCACACTTTTTATTGGCCAATTTTCTGGACGAATGAAGCCTCCTATAAAAAAAACTAAAAGAATCGAAATTGTAGATCATAAAATTTTCTTTCTTTTCGATGTAGATAGTTTTTTTCACTGACAGCTTAGTTTTCGAGATAATTCCATGTAGATGTTTGAAAATTGAACCTGTTTCTGTAAACTCATAGTGCATCTTACGAAAATGTGAAAAATGAACCAGTCATTTCGGGTTCATGACTTAATTTTTTTGAGGGATGAAAAAAATTCGGAAATTGACATCGTATGCCATGGCTTGGACACACTTGACACACACTGTGCCTACGACTATGATTTGATGTGTTTTTTGGGAGTAAAAACCTTTCTTTACTGTGCTCGAATTTCGATGGCGAAATTGAAAAAAATTGTGGTTTGTGGTACTTTTATTTTAAAATTGGCTCAAATCATAATTTTATCTATCGTTTTTTCTCCAAGGTTTCTGGGTTGAAAAAATTTGTCGAAAACGTATTGTCTCTATTACGTGCATGATACATAGGCGTATTTTGTTGAAGAAAGACATTTATTTCATCGGATGAGAATTTTTAAAATGGTGAAGAAAGTTTGTCTGTATTAAGCCGTCTTCGTGTTTAAATTGGATTTTGACTCGAAAGACCTGAAACAGTGATATGAGTACCTTGCTTATATGGAATTAGTTGTTTGAATTAGTGCTTAATTTCTCCAAAAAAAAAAACAATTAAAGGAGTGGTTCCAGTATATTGGGATTGAAAACATAGAAAATTTAAAGAGCTACTTCAGTAAAACAGAAATTTTCCCAAAAATTTAACCCCCCTCCCCCCTCCTTCCTTAAAGATTGCAGAAAAAATCGATAATCCAATAATAGAACAGTTTGCTTTATTGCAATGGTTCCAAAAATTTTTAAACTTGATGATACGCCGAAGCAATTTCAAAAAAGTTATCCATATCAGGAATTTGTTTGTATCTAATAAAGGGGGTGGCTCATTTATAAGGTCGGATATTTTGAGAATTGGGAACAAATATTTCGATTGCAAAAATTTCGAAAACTTAGCCTCCTAGAAAAAAACTATAAGCTCCTAGGAGAAAAAGAATTTCGAGTTCTACAATTTTCATCCCCAGCATTTTTTTTGAAAACGAAGAGAAAACAAAAAAACAAGCTATGAGCTATTCGCTCATTGCAAGAGGGTTTTGCTTTTTGTTTTGAGT
>FIZU01008447.1:0-21567 GCA_900064475.1 Pseudococcus longispinus
ATTTACTTCAAATTATAGAGTTGAAATTTACTCGAAAATCAGGCGAACCGTAGGCAAACGTGAATCCAGAATATCCCCTTAAAATAGGTGATTATATTTTTTCAATACCGCACCCGACGTAAAAAAATTACATTTTGAGTAAAAAATTAGAAATATAAAATTTAATACATTTATTATTGGACAAAATTGTTTAAATTTAGCTTAAATATTCAACAAAATTAAAAAAAATTCTTTCAAAAGAAATTTGAAAAATTGCACGAAATTCAAAAAATTACTGTTTTATAAAATTCAAAAATTCGTTTTTCAGAAAAATTCAAAAAAAAACTTTTAAAAAACATTTGAAAACTTTTATTTTGAATAGGTATGAAATTCAAAAATTTTTTTAAATAAAAATATTCAAAAAAACCAAACAAAATCTTGGAAAAAAATTTGAAACGAAATCTTACAAAAACTTGTTGACAAAATCGTAAAAATTCATTTCTTAACTTTTCAAGAAAATTTTTAAAATTTCTTTTGAAAGAAATCGAAAAAAATCTTTAAAAAAACAAAAAAAATTACTCTTTAATAATTCAAATAAATTATTTTTACACAAAATACCCTATACACGTAATGAAAAAATGAGAATGATTTTTTTTTTTAAATTGGATTTTGGTTTAAAAAGTGGCAAATTAATGACTCCTTTTTGCCTATCGTCAAAATTGAAGGAGCAATGTAATACTGAAAGTAAAAAAAACTGGAATTTTGAATTTTTTAATCAACTTTGAGAATGCTTACGGGTTAGTTCTTACATTAGACCCTTCAATTTTGCTGATAGGCAAAAAGTCGTCATAACAAAATGTGTCCAGTTTTCAAAGTACTATTCATTACCTTCATTAGAATTTGTTTTAGAGTTTTTTTGTTTCAACTTAGGTTTATAGCCCCTTCAATTTTAAAACTAGGCAAAAAATTATGATTAGGGAATTTGTTCACTTTTTGATTTACTATCCTCTCTTATGATTGAAAATTCGTTTTAATTACATTTTTTTAAGCTCATTTCTCTTTCAATTTTCAAAATAGGTAAATTATTCATCTTATATTCTGTTTAGTGGTACTCGGTTGAATCCAAATTTTAATTCTGACAGATCGCCAGATACCCTGTATACTATCTATTGACAAATGGTATGATTCGAAATGAAGCAAAAAAAAAAAAATGAAAACAGTATTTTCCATCACAAAAATGGGATCAAAATATCGTTAAAATAATATTCAAAATGCAATAAAAATGATTTTACAATGACATTCAGAATCATAAAAGACAATGTAGTTTCTAAGGAGAAGGGGTTGATTGGGGATATAATCCCCCCCCCCCCCCAGAGCCAAAGAAAATCAAGTACCTAAATGTAATGTATTGAATAAAATTGAATGGGAAAACTTACGAAAGTATTGTCCTCTTTCCAGGAGAAATTTGAGAAAATTTGCATTTTGAGCAGACGTGGGAAAAATCATTTTCAAATTTCCTGAAAATCATGAAAATCATTTTTTTTTAAATTAGGTATTCAAAATTATGATTTAAAAATATTTTTTTTCACATTATAAAAAAATCATGATTTATGAAAATATTACAAACAAATCTTGAATGAGTATTTCTTGGTAAGATGGTGAAATCTGCACTCGAACCGATCGGGACAAAAATCACCTAAAATGTTGGTATTGATGTAAAACCATACCAGAAAAATTTTTGATCCCCTACCCCCACCCCTTCTCGAAATATTACCCTTTAAATATCGAAAATTTAATATTTTCTATGTCTGGAAGGGACGGTCCGAAAATTTTGAACTTTTCACAGATTGTAGACAAGACACTACGTAGGGGTACATGTGAGAATTTTTTCAAAAAAAAATTTCCCGTATTTTATGGTTGTTTTGGGGGAGTTGAAAATTTCAAAAATTCGCCAAAAAAGGGGGAAGAGAGAGCCGAAGAAAATTTAGGCGAAACATGGTCAAAAAAAAGCTAAAACCTTTGTAACAAAATCGCAATTTTGCAAAAAATTCATTTTTCCATATAGAATTTGTCTTCGTATTTGGTTTTGTCGATTTCGTTGTTCTAAGCGCTGAAAATTGCGAAAAATTATATGTGAGATCATTGGGTCAAAAAATTCTACCAAAGTCAAAACTTTTTAAATCTCCCCTTCCCCAACAAGACAACTTCAGTTCATTCTTGAATCTAAATGAAAACCAGTGAAAGCTGAATAATCGATCAAAGATATGTAGGTAGACTGTACTTAATCATGAATAACTCGTATCCCCCCCTCCCTGAAAATCTTGGAGCCTGACAAAACAAATTGTAAAAAGCTCTTAAATTTTTTTACAAACTATTGAAGCCAATGTGAGAAAAATATTAAAATTATTCAACTTGTAAAAACGGTCAAAATAGCAACGAAAATAAAATCATTTTACCCTAAATGTTGAAAAAATCGATCGAAATATGGAAAATTTGTCTTTTTCCCACAATCTCACCGAATTTGTAAATTATTTCGATGAATATTTCAACATCATTTACATTATTTTTTAACGACTTTTACAAAAGTTTGATAATTTCTTCCTCATTTTTAAATTATTCAGTATTTGGAAAAATTCCTCGAATTCGTATTAATCCATCAATCAACTAGGACGAAATGCGGTCAGTAAGTCCCTCGTTGCACGTAACATTGCACCGATATCGACAAGGTGTAGGTACATTTGACAGCTGTCTTTAAAAACTACTTTACCTATTTGCGGAAGAAAATGTTTTCAAAGGAAAAAAAGAATTTTCCCAGAAAAACAACGTCGTCAAGCGTACAGACTTCCGTAAACTAAACGTGCTGCACGTTACGATACCTACGAAACACCTTAAACGACGTATTTTCCCAAACGAGACGGCCAAATGAACAAAATGCCAATATTTATGAAAGTTTATTCAAATAAGATGAACGACCTCGTAATCTTCGATTAAGCAACGTACCTAAAGACAAGTTAGATAGGTTGCAGATCGATTTCTTTCCATAGGCGTACGGTTATTAGAACGAGCGGGCAACTAATCTGCGAGCCTTATTTACGAGCTGAGCAAAAATGCCTATCAAGCCTAAAATTAATTTATTTCGGAGCCATCGTACGGTGCATATTGTCCAAAGGTTTAAGTTTAAATGAAAAACAAAAAAATATAAAGACTCGGTGCAGAGGTGACCTAATCTTTTCTTTTTCATTTGGTATAAATTAATTTTCACGTGATTTCTGAAACGTAGGTAGGTTTTAATTTAATTTTGTAAAATAATTCGAGACTGGATTTTTCCGGGAAAAAGTATTGCTAGATTTTTGAGGCTTCATTTGATTAATTCCAAAAGTTTTTGGTTGCACAGTATTAGCGTAACTAAACGAAATCGTCTGTTTCTTACAAAAAGTATAAAATATTCGAACACCTTTTTCGAAAGGTTATTAAATTTAATGAATTTTTATAATTTGTAAAGCCAAAATAAATCAAATACATCGTATGTATAATTATTTCACAACTTACATCGAAAAGCAACGGAATTTCTTTGTGACGCTTGATTACATAAGGTAATGCAATGAGTTTTCAATCTTCATGGTAATGTCAACTCGAAGAAAAATCGGAAAGAAAAAGCATTATTACGTATTACCTACCTGATATTAAAAGTCACAGATTTTAGTCAAAACAGAACTCATAAAAAAGCAAAACAAACAATTTACAACGGAGAAAGTCGTTTTTTAGTATTTTTTTTGAAAATTGAATAGGGCTGGAGGTAGCATAATTGTGAAAGGAGGTCTACATCTCATGATGAAATCTTCACACAAGCTGGATCCTTTCCCAAATGTCTTTAAATTATGACCTGTAACCACATTCAAAAAATATTTTTAAAAAAAAATTGAAGAAATTTCACCGAAAATGTTCTTAGTATAGATGGTTTTACCCAAAATACCACATAACTACTACTCATTTCTCAACTTTACTCAATTTTTTAGCAGTAAGTACTTTCAAAAGTCAGAAGAAATTTTTTTATAAATTTCTATGAAATTATGTAAGTAGGGAAATTTTTACCGAAAAATATCATCGGCGGTTATTTTCCAACGTTAGCCCCTCGCTCGCTACCTCAGTTTTGGACATTTTCCAAAAATGAAAACAACCACATTTTATTTTTTTTTGTCAAAAATGAGGATAACAGAAGAAAATCATCGCCGATGATTCTTACGAATAAAAATATTCATGTATTAATATCTTTTCCATGAAAATTTCAGCAGAAACAATTTTCCCATATTTTCTTTAACGATATAATTATAATTTTAGCATAATATAGCTTTTTACTCGTACTACCGTGAGTAATTCCATGAAAAACGAGATGAAATTTCCCGAAGATGACTTCTAGACATTTTGTCAGATATTAGGTTTTTTTTGAACTTGGAAAAACTTTGAAATTTTAAGGACTTTGTGGTTTTGAATTTTTTTTAACATGGGATATGCATTTGCCTATGGGTAATTTCACGAAAAAACTAACGAAATTCCGTCACGATGACTTTTAAACATTTAGTCAGATTTTTTTGGATTTGGAAAAATTTTCAGATTTCCATTGACTTTTTGAACTTGAAAAATTTCAGAGATAATGCTGACTTTTAGACATTTTGTTGGACAAACAATTTCGACTTTTTGGATTTTGAAAATTTTATTCATAAATTTAAAAAATTTCAAGAATGTTCAAATCAGACATTTTGTCGGATAGCTTTTTACCTGAAGCTGATTTTTAGACATTTTGTCAGACTTTTTTGAATTTGGAAACATTTACAAGATTTCCACTGACTTTTTGTACTTGGAATTGGGCTTTGAAAATTTTTCAACGAAATTCAGTAATGAAAATCCGTTACGTTGACTTCCATATATTTTGTTAGGCTTTTTTGGACTTGCAAGATTTTTTAGAATTCAAACGACTTTCTGAATTTGAAAAATTTCAAGAAAAGAGATAATGCTGACTTTTAGATATTTTGTCAGACAAACAATTTCGATTGTTTGAATATAGAAACTTGACTTTTACACATTTGGCAGACTTTTTTGGACTATGAAAAGTTTTCAGATTTCCATGGACTTTTTATACTTGGAAAATTTCAGGGATAATGCTGATTTTTGAACATTTTGTTAGACAAACAATTTAGATTTTTTAAACTTAAAAAATTGACTTTTTGGTATCATGTCAGACTTTTTTGCACTTGTAAAATTTTTAAGAACTCAAATTAATTTTTGGACTTGGAAAATGCCAACTTTATAGACTCGAAAAATTACAAGAAAGTTCAGATCAGACATTTTGTGAGACAGCTATCACCTAAGGCTGACTTTTAGACATTTAATCCAATTTTTTTTAATTTGGAAAAATTGTCAGATTTGTACTAACTTTTTGTACTTGGAATTGAATTTCGCAAATTTTTCAAAAAAATTCCATTACGAAATTCATTTACGAAAATCCGTTACAATGAGTTTTAGATATTTTGTCTTCATCGAAACAAAATGTTCAACATTTCAATGTTACAAGAATTTTGAAAAAAATTTCAGTTTTAGTGAAATTGATATAGTTTTATTTTCGTAATTTCAAAAAATCGGATGGAATTTTTTTTCAATTATAACAATTTCTACGTACCTATTTCATTTGTTCAAAGTTTTACAATTTTCATTTGTTTATCCAACACCCGAATATCCATGGGCTTTTTCTATAATTTCATTTTCAAAACACAAAGCTGAATGAATTTTCAAAAATTAACTCGAATTGAAAACTAATGTACATATTTCATTCGAAAAATTTTACGAATTTGTTAAAACAATCACGTTGTTTACCCTTAGGTACCTATCCCTTTTCCCACCAGGCCACCACAATGAATTTCATCAGGTAAAAGTAGATTTGGAACGTGATGATACTAAAATTCTCAAAATCTCAACTCAAATTTTAAAGTTCATCTCGAAGTAGAATACCAATTTCAAGACGTAAAATAACACGTATAATCAACAATAACTTGCGAGAGAGTATATCAGATTCATTTTCAAATTATCCCAGTTGTTTTTTTCTAGCGAATGTACTTAGGTTAGTTTCTAATATCAAATCCTATATAAATTCGTCGCAGATTTCATTGTTTTTATGGAATTTTCAAAGCTTAGCCCAGTTCGAGTCCGTTGGGGAATACCAATCGGTATTGTATTGTTTTTTACCCTTGGTACTCATATAATATTCTCTTCCATATGTCGTCGGGTTGCGTTTTAATGCCTTCTCAGTTAATTATTTCATAAATATTTAATAAGTATGAATTGTGAAACAATAATGAAAAGTTATAGATTTTTGTGTGGAAAAACATATTTCATTGGCCTAGGGCACGATTTCACGTCTCAAGTTCCTCAAGACGAATAGTATTGGATTACCGATGACGTAGTTCTTATGAGAAAAATTCCCTATTTTTTATTTTTTCCCTAACTGAATTTTAACTGGTGCCTTCAACCCCTCCCCCCCTCTCGCCGATTGAAAAAATGGAAAAAAATAAAGAATTTGTCCCAAAGGCAGATTGTTGGTGTATTTCGGTGTCATTAATGATAAATTGTATTTTTTACAATTTGAAAATTTCAAGTATACAAAAAATTCCAAACAAACACGCGTGTCAACTCGTCACCTCGGATTTTCGATTCAATCGTGCTAATCGACTAATATTGTCACCCTAATGCCGGGATTAAATTTTTAGCTGCCGAAGTTGATTACAGCGCTTTCTAGAGCAATCCCAAAATGCTGGAGAAAAGTCAACTTTTGCTGGAGGCTCCAGATCACGTCGAAAACGGTCTCAATCGACTCGGGGGGTCGACTTTAGTATACATACCGAGTTTCAGAATTTTATCTCAAAAGTTACCATATTTGTAAAAAATTGATATATGAATGGGCTCTTTTCACTATTTTCAAAAAATCGAAAAATCAACTTCGGCAGCTCAAAATTTGATTGTGAGGTCTGGGCGACATGCTCTTTAAGTGATCCAAACTTAAGCTCGATCGGAGGTGACGAGTTGACAAGGTTCCCTTGTTAGATAGATCATCAAAGGGTGAAGGCCATTTCGCCACCAATGAGCTCCGAGTCTGTTTGTTTATCACTTGGTAATCTTCGAAAACGCGAAGGGTACTCGTATCAACATTTTTGCAGAATAATAACATTCCTGCCAATTAAAATGTATTTATATGGTTAACCTGTATTTAGACTTGGATTTTCCCTAAATATAAACTAACGACGACCTTGATCTTGAAACACGCTGTACGACAATTCGACACAATATCGGTGCATGCGATTTACATCAACGGTCGGAGCTTTGCTATAATATACCAAATTTTATTCTAGGTAATTGTTCGAATTCACGAACTCTAAAGACGCGAATTCCCTATGAGCTTTTTTTTCGATCGTGGCAGCGAACACGACCTTATTATAATGCAATGAAATATAGCGATAAAAAAACGCACACACGTAAACTGAATGCTAAAACGCACGTGATGGAAAATACGCGCAGCTATAAACCCTTTTCCACGAACGGTACAACGAGCTTTGTCATTCGACAATTAAAGTTTTTAGCTTTTTCATTAAAACGAAATTGAAAAGCCATCTTGTAAGTTTTAAAAGACTTATACCGTAGGTACGAGTAGCTAGGTACTTTGAAAGTAGAGTAATTTACACTTACTCGCGTGGAAAATCGAACCAGCGTAAAAGTATATAAATTTACCGTCTGTTTGATGCTAATAAACGTATCGTTTACTGGAGAAATTCTCAAAAGTATTCTTTATCTTGATGAAAATTTTGTCTCCTTTTTTCTCTATACATAGCATAGGTAGGTACACAATTTGACTATAATACAACTGCGTAATTTTATACGCTAAAATAAACTATTGCAATCTAATCGAAGCTAATAAATCAAGGTCAAATGCTGCGTGAATTTTTGCACGTAGGTACAAAATGCGAAACAATCGCTCGTTGGGGATCATACAACGACACAAATCCTCTGCCGGATGGCCTGAGGGCATAAAATTCATGTCCGGGAATGTTTCAACTCGATATTTGTCATAGGTATATGTATTAAATCCAAAAAATTTGATTTTTTTCCCCAAAAATTATTACTATTTCACTAAGAACTTTTTTTCATTAGGTACTTTTCACAAAACTTTCACAAGACCACTTTCCCAATTCTACTTTTCTGCTAAATTGACTGAAAAAAATTATTTACCTAAACAGTAACGTAGCTCGACAAATATTCAAGGGTTGGAGGAGGGAGGAGGTTAGTGAAAAAAAGTTTCCCAGTTCAAATACTCGCATTTGAAATTTTCTGGAAATTTTCCAAGCCCAAAAAATCATTTGAATTTTGAAAAATTTTCCAAGTTGAAAAAAGTCTGGCAAAATATCTAAATGTCATTATAACGGATTTTCGTAAATGAATTTAGTAATGGATTTTTTTTTTTTAAATTTCGAAATCCAATTCCAAGTACAAAAAGTCAGTAGAAATCTGAAAAATTTTTCATATTTAAAAAAGTCCGACGAAATGCCTTAAAGTCGGCCTTAGGTAAAAACTGTTTGACAAAATGTCTGATTTGAACTTTGTTGATATTTTTTAGGTCCATAAAGTTGAAATTTTCCAAGTGCAAAAATTCATTTGAGTTCTTAAAAATTTTCTAAATTCAAAAAAGTCTAACAAAATGTCTAAAAGTTAGCGTAGTATCCGAAATTTTCCAATTTCCAAGAAGTCTGCTTGACAAAATATCAGAAAGTTATCCTAATTTCTAAAATTTTCTCAATTCAAAAAGTATGAATTATTCGACTGACAAAACGTCTAAAAGTTAATTTTTTAATTTCAAAAAATCTAAATCGTTTGTCTGACAAAATGTAAATGGTCAAAATTTTCAGATTGACCCCCCAGCTATGAGACATATTCATGCCAAAAGAGTCATTTTGTGTAAGATTTTTAAAAGCATAACAAACAATATTGAACCTGATGGAAGGGGAGAGGGGGGGGGGGTTGAAAATTTTGGCAGAAGAAGGTATTGAAAAGCTGAAAATTCATTTTTTCCAACATTTTAGTCGTCAAAAAGAAGCCCATTTTTATCCAACAGTCGTCCCTGTTTTAAATTTTTAAATATTTTTTTACTACTCCCATTAAAATTTTGACAAATTCAATGCCTTTTTTATTACCTCCCTCGCTGCTATTACGTATGAGCTGATTTCTCTTTGATTACAAAATTTTTTATAAGTTTCATAAAGTCTGACAAAATGCCTAAAAGTTGAAAATGTCAGCGTTATGGACAGACACGTTAAGTTTCATAAAGTCTGGCATCAGACCGAAATTGTGATTTTAATCGAAAATGTTGTTTTTTGTCAGAATTGCTATTATTTGTTCAAAATCGTCATCAATTTTTGGTCATTTCAGGGTAAAAACTGTTGCTTTTGGTCAAAATCGTTATTTTTTACAAAAGATACCAGTTCTGGTTAAAATTCTCAGTTTTTAGTCAAAATTGTCATTTTTTTGTCAAATTCATCATTTTTGGTCGAAATCATCATTTTTTGTCCAACTTGTGAATATTTCAGTCGAAATTGTCATTTTAAGGTGAAAATCATCTTGTTGGTTATTTTAGGTTTTTTTTTAAAATTTTATCAAGGAAAATATTATGGTTGCATAATAAAAATTCTTATATTGTCATTTAAAAGTAAAGGTGGTCATTTCAGGGTAAAACCTGTTACCTTTGGTCAAAACTGACATTTTTGGTTAAAATTCTCAGTTTTTAGTCGAAATTGTAATTTTTTTGGCAAAATCATCATTTTTTGTAGTCCATGTCAAAATTGTCATTTCAAAGAAAAAGTGTCATTCTTAGTCAAAATCTCCAATTTTTATCAATTGTTATTTTTTGTAAAAATTGTCATTTTAAGGTAAACACTGTCGTTTTTGGTCAAAATTGTCATATTTGGTCAAACTCATCATTTTTGGTCAAAATCATCATTTTTATGTCAATATTGTCATTTTTGGTCCAAATGTCATTTTTTATAAAAATTTTCATTTTTTATCAAAGTTGTCACTTTTTATCAAAATTGTAATTTTTTGGGTCAAAATTGTCACTTTTTATCAAAATTGTAATTTTTTGGGTCAAAATTGTCATTTTAAAGTAAAAATTGTCATTTTGGTTAAAATCGTCGTTTTTATTGGCTTTTCATTTTTTTTATCCAACTTGTGAATATTTTAGTCAAAATGGTCATTTCAAGGTAAAAATCATATTTTTAGTCATTATAGGTTTTGAAAATGTTGGAGTTACGGACAGACAGACACGTCATGGATTTTCTGGCCAAAAGTTTAAAAGTCACCTTCTGAAAAATATGTATTAGCGTCAGATATTCGAAATTTTTATAAGTTTCATAAAATCTGACAAAATGTGTAAATGTCTCGCAAAATATCAGCGTTGCGGACAGATGGATGGACGGACAGACACGTCACTATCCTTTTAGGCAATTTCAACAATTTTTCGTTGTTTTTGTGCAATTTTAATTTTTAACAGATATTTGAATGATTTTTACATCAATTTCATTAGGTTTTTTTTTTCGTTTTTTCGAACAATTTTAACATCGTTTCAACAAATATGGCATTTTAAATGTAATTTTCTCAATTTTGAAATTTTTTTAATCATAATTGGAACCATTTTTTTCAATATTTAAAAATACGAGTACTCCGATGCAAATTTAGGTATTTTTAAGATATTAAAAACAATTCTCGAATTTCTTTTAGGTAAGTACATGATCTCTTTTTGTGAATATTCTAGTTCTTTATTATTAGGTATAGTAAATTCTTTTTTTGGAATTTGAACAAAATAACATTAATATTTTACCAGAAGAGAATGAATAAACGATGTTTTTACCAAAGTGAAAAAATGATACCTACCTTTCTCATTTTTTTATTTCTACATTTGATCGTTTTTGTTATTTAATAACCGCACCTTTGGTCGAGTAGGTAGCTGGTACCTGTTATTTTAATAAATTTTTTTCACTCTAGTAAAAAAATGCCAAAAATTGTCAATAAACGAATATGGCAGGTTAAAAGAATCTTAAACCATACGTAGGTCCTAGGTATGCTGTACGTATTACGTATACACGTACACACAATGAGTCATCATCAGCATAAACATTCAATCGTATAAGAATAAGTTTTTTGGCAAAACGGTGCGAAAAAGCTTTGCATCACGACGACAAAGTGTAAAGAGAGGTGGATGACGAGGCGCTATACCCTTCCATTTAAACGACCGTAAATTCAAAGAGTTGTTTTGGATGGTTTTATTAAACAAACAAAATGGCAAATGAAGGTTCATGGTTACATTACATAGCCGGTATGAGTCGTCGAAATATTAATTCATATTATCGTCGAATAGGGAATTTTTTCCTGCGCTTTGTTAGCTGCACTGGCGAGCAGAGGAGAAATTTGCATATTGCCAAAATATCATCGAGAGATGCTACATGAGGCGTACTTTTGTCGCATATTTCGAATATTTTCGCCATGTCGTCGCGGTATTTCCGTACTATGATGAATTGTATTCGTGTAAAAATACCTTTTAAGGATTTCACATGCGTATGTATTGTGTCTAGAGCTACACGAATAGAAATATTTATAGATTTGTGCATGTACCTATAGTGTAGGTAGGTGAACTTTTTATACAATTATGTTCATTATCAGCCTCGAGAACATGAAAATGAAACCGCGACGATTTATCGTTGGCATTTACACGACGTGAATTTTCCACCTTCGAAGGTCTCGTTATGAGAACCCTATTGCAATGCATTCTTAATCTTTACCCCGACAAAAATACCCCTTTCGATTTCTTTAAGAAACCCTTCAACCACGTCATCCTACGAACTAAAAACGTCACTCTGTAAATAATCAGTCCGACAATATTACGAAATTTCACGCCATTCCGCGTACCTACCTCGCACGAATAGAACATTTACCTCGTGAAAATTTCCATTCGGGAAATTTCCCACAACATTACACGTAAATGAGCGATTATCGGCAACCGATCAATACACGTAGAATAAAGTTGAAAAAAGGAAATAAAAACCGACACGATAAGCCACTTGATATTTGACATGCAAAAAAGTACTCGAAAAAATCCCAGCCAAAGTTTCCCTCTTCTTGAGAAAAATTCGAGCTTGAAATCGCTCATCTGCGGCTACCAGGCGCTAGCTACATACGCGAATAATTAATAATAATTATTAAATTCTGACGGAAAATTGTTTTCATCGTACGTGGTAATTTAATAATCAAACGCGGCGTTAACGAAATGGAATTTCAGACAGAAAGAAAATTTATAAACTACTAAATCCGAGTTGACAGTCGTACCAGGAAGTGAACCGTTAAATGCCATCTAACAATACTAGATTCGGTAGCATTTAAAATACTATAAGATGCACTGGGTCAATGACCGCCAGCTAACAAATTTTTCGGTGAAATATTTCTCATACGAAAATTTTGTATAATATGAGATTTACGAGCTTCGAGGTCGTCTTTGCAGTTACATATTCGTTTGGTTTTTTTTTCTCATTTGCTCCTTCGCTGGGTCGTCGTTTGTTGTTCTCTTTTTCAAAATACAGCTTATAACTGTGTTAAATATTTGTATTTAAATTGTTTACGAAATGTCTTCGCTTTTAATAGGGTCATTTTTCTTATGCATTCGCAAGTAATAAATATAGTTTTATTGGAATGCTAAACTAGGTGTTTCCTTATTTTATTAAAACATAAGCAGCTTTTAATATTCGCCATTTCCAAAGATTTTGCAATAAAATTCATAAACTGTAGAAGCCGTTTATATCAAACGGAAATTTAATTTTTACCATTTTAACGATATTTCAAAATTACGATCGGTTCGAAATCTGAGTGATATTCAACATTCGTTGTTAGTCATCGTTAATCAGCTGTTTGCCAAAGCCAGAGAAAGAGTTCTATGATATTTTAACAAAAGAAAAAAAAATTGAAATCGTGAAATTTTCTTTTTTTACGACGACGAGATGTCAACAAAAAATAACCCAGTCAGTTTCATTTTCTTCATATCAGTTTATTTTATGATGTTTTGCTATGAAACTTGATTCAAACATCGCAATAAATCATGAAAATGTTGATAAGACATCTCAGAATATAGGTATTTTAATGAGAAGTTAGTCAGTGGTAATTGAGTCATCTGAAAAAGGAAGGGATGGAAGGGAAGAAAAAAGGGACTAAGGAGAATGAATATTTGCATATTTTCTTGGAAGAAATGAAAATACTGCCCACAAATTATTGACATGGATATGTCTTAGGTATAGCTGGGGGTCTCCTGAAAATTAGTGCGTCCGTTTTTTTGCCCAGTTTTTTGTAAAAATTTTTTTTCATTTTTTCGTCAAGTTTTTTTCAACTTTTGAATATTTTGTTAGATTTTTAAAAACATTTTGTTAATCAAATGACTTCTTGGACTTGGAAAAAAATTGAAAACAATTGAAATTTTGGGCTGGAAAATTTTCAGAAATTCTCAACTTTTTGGTCTCGAAAAAATTTGATTTTTACACATTTTTTTGTCAGATATTATGACATTTTGTTGGACTCCATAAATTATTTAAATTTAATGTTTGTTTTTTGAGGATATTTTGAAGTATCATCATCTTATGACCCCTCATCAAATCATTACCATCTTGAGATTCTCATAAAATCATCATCATCTCATAATCCTCATCAAATCCTCACCATCTTATACCTAATCCTCATTAAATCATCACCATTTTAAGATTCTTATAAAATCATCACCATCTTAAAATCCCCATCAAATCATCACCATCGTGAGATTCTCGACATCGCATCATCACCATTTTCTTTAGATCGTACTTCGATCACAGATCACTAAAAAATCTTTCATTTAATAAAAAAATGCTCAAAGGTCATCGGCAGTGCTGCTCAATTTTTAATACATAGCTAAATCTGCGTACACCTAAATAAGACAATCCTATATTCAAGTTCCGGTATTATGTTGTTTATTTTTGGCCGAATCACGACGCATCATCACCATTTTCTTTAGATCGTACTTCGATCACAGATCACTAAAAAATCTTTCATTTAATAAAAAAATGCTCAAAGGTCATCGGCAGTGCTGCTCGATTTTTAATACATAGCTAAATCTGCGTACACCTAAATAAGACAATCCTATATTCAAGTTCCGGTATTATGTTGTTTATTTTTGGCCGAATCACGAATTTTAGAGGCCGATATAAATGTCACACAAAACCACAAGTTTTAGGTACCTTTGAATTATTACTTTTCTGGCGAGTATAAACAAAGTTCCCTTTAGTAAATTTTTTATTAGAGCATTGTTTATTTTAATAATTACGCGGTTAACGTTCACCTAGTTTTGTTAAACGTAAGTATACGTATAAAATATTACGCAATAATCAGGGCGTAAAGGGTTCCATTCTGTTCCATTATGCTATTAAAAATCTTACGAAATAATTTCTCGTGCTGAATAATATCGTAAAAAAACCAGGAAAAAACTATTAAACGTTAGAGCATAATACAAATTTGTTGCGATTTGAAATAAAGTCATTAGACGTTCGAGGGCGTCGCCAAGAATAAGGTGTTGGATAATCTATCACCAGACAGTGATGCCAAACGCATATAATACTCGTAGGCTACACGTTGTTATTCGAATAAAGTTTAGCTAAGAATGTTTCGAAAGTAGAAATATGAAATAGTATGAACAGGAGTACTATCAAGGGAATCACTCAATTCTGTAAGTATAATTCGATTTGAATTATGATTTTTAAAATACCAGAGCCGTGGCCATTTTTGTGTTAGCAAATCATGGTTGTAGATAGGATAGGGCTGGCAGACAAAAACTTACCGACCCATTTTTCAAAATTAGCTCAGATCATTGCAGATTCAAGTGCTTTGTATACCTATTAGTGCTGGAACTGGAACAGTGGAATGGTGATGATATTTGAAAGTTTCGTTGGATACTACCTACTGTTTTCTTCAGTTGTTGAAAAAATACAGTTATTTGTAACTTTTGTGCTACTTTAAGTTCTGTGGTCGGGAGTATTAAGGATATAGGTCCAAAACCGTCGAGAGTATTAAGGGTAAAGTCAAAATCCGCTGCGCTCGTGATGCACTGAAACACATTGCTCAGGTCTCGTCATTTTTAACCTTGCCTTCAGTCTCTTGATTTTTACTGTTAGGTGTCTCAGAATCTTAGTAAATAGTATAAGTCAAGAGACCGAAAGCAAGGTTGAAAATCACGAGGCCTGAACAATGTGTTTCAGTATACCTCAAGCGCAGATGATTCTGACTTATATCCTTAATACTCCCAATCACAGCAGTTGCTGAAGTTTTTACTCTTGAACTTGAAATCATTGAAGCATTCCTCAACAGTCATCACTCTTGGTTCACGTTTTCAATTCAGCAACTTCGAATTTGTTCATGGAAGGTCCAATGTGGTAGGAGTTGATACGGTGGGTAGTTGATGTTGATGTGATGGGAGGTTTGATGTGTTGATGGTTGGCTGGGGGAGAGGAGTTAATGCGGTGACAGGTTTGACGTGGTAGGACATTGATGCGGCTGGACCAGATCTATTTTTCCAAGGGTATACTCAAGACTACAGATCGACCTTGACGGCGGATTAAACTTTCATCTGGCCTAAGCACTGAGTGGAAAAGGATGCTTCGAGGCGTTTCTCTTTCTTCTTGAGTGCAAAGCAGCCCCAGGCTGCCGTTGTGGAAATCCCGTTGAAGATGTGGCTCGCATATTATTGTAATGCCCAAGATTTGCTGATGGAAGACCTCTGGAACTCCTGGATCTGTCTAAAGCTGAACATGTAAGTTACCTTGCAGACCCAATGAAAACGTTGTGGTCTGAACAATCCAGCTACCCATGATTCATAGTTTGCATACATAATTTACCATACCTCATAATGTGCAGTAATTATTATAAGCCAAGCGTGTCGTATGAGCTGTATGGGGGAAGGAGAAAAAAAAAGGAAATTGATGCGCTCCTGATTTCGATTTTAAAAATTTGTCAAAAATTGAGAAATCAACTTCGGCAGTTCAAAATTTGGTTCTAAGGTCTTGCTGACAAGCTCTTTCATTGAGCAAAATTTCAGATTAGTCGAAGTTGACAAGTTGACAAGATTCCCTTGTTATTTGTTACGCTAAGGACCATCTCTGATGCAGGCAATAAATACGAGAGCAATTGGACTGTTACGTAGCATTTCAGGTATGCAATTCAGTCGGGACCCAATTGGTCTGTTACCTTTTTGATGGTTTGTGTTTTCGGGAAGCAATTGGACTGTGAGAAAAGGTGGATTTGACGCAATCAAGCGATCTTCTGACGCACCCTTCAGGAGTCTAAAAAACGTCCTAACTAATTTTTGCCACCTTGTGATTGCCTGTTGTTAAATCAAGTTTTAAATTCTTAACTTTAATTATAAAAAATTTCAAAATGGGGTTTTCGAATTCAACTTGCATTTCTGTTTATTCCATCCAAGTTTGTGAACCTAGACTAGGGATTCCACAAATGGAAATATTTCCTTCCAGTTCCAGTCCATTCTAATTTCTAATAGATAAAAATGATGTATTGCAAAAAGTCAGGTAAATATTTCAAAAATTATCTAACAATAAGCAGATAAACGTAAAGTCGAACAATTCGAAAATTAGGTAAACGTTGATAATCCGC
The DNA here is from genome assembly GCA_900064475.1 of Pseudococcus longispinus. NCBI lineage: Eukaryota > Metazoa > Arthropoda > Insecta > Hemiptera > Pseudococcidae > Pseudococcus > Pseudococcus longispinus. The sequence goes on from FIZU01008447.1 coordinate 16,738, forward strand.
ATAAGGTGGTTAATTACTCGTACTTGCATATGCAAAAATCATACCCGACGCGAAGACAATTAAACTGGCACTAGGGTGATTTAGGTGAATTAAGCTAAGTACGGTAGACGAATGTGCTAAATAGGAAGCACAGCGGAACTCGTCGCGTGTATTTAAACTATACGAGGGCTAAGAATCTGGGTTTTTTGAAAAGGCAATTTGTACGTTGGCGAATTAGGGTATCTACTTGTTTATCAACGAGAAAATTAAATAACAAATGGATTAAGTGTAAGATATGCATTATGTATAAACACCGTATTGTAAAGGGTTACACGCGTAAGTATGGCGAAAAATCCGCCAAGAAATATTTACGATATGGCGGGCGATTTAAAAAAACGCTCATTTGTACGGTTAAGCGAATAAAAATCGCGTAGTCTGATCCGAAGCGTACAGTGAAGCGTTTTAGCTAACGCGTAGTTTCTTGCCAATCTAGATTTCTTAAATGAATACGTCTGTCCTCTATTCGAGTAAGTTTTTTTGGACCGGGTTCAAAAAACGCCACCGTTAACGGCTATACGGTAGACATTAGCGGAAAAATGATCGGTATGCGTATTTCGGTTTGGTTCTTTTTGTTGCCATTCGTATAGACAAACTCGGCCTTTAAACTCAAATAATCATTACGATTAAACCGAGTATCCTGCCAAACAGGATGTCCTGGGTTTATACTTTTTAATTATCGAAGGGTAAGAGGAATGCGTCGTCCCTGCTCCCAGACCATGTCTATCTATTCAACTACCTACCACATATCAAAACGCCACCTTGTTGACATTTTATGCATTAACGTTTTCCATTCATGATAGCCTATGAAATTTTTAAACGTTTCTCAATTGCTGAGTTTTATTATATACCTTTCTTATAGCTTTCTTCCCCCTCGACCGGTAATTATAAGTTTTTAATTGATGTTTAATGATTTTTAGACTCGGTTCAAAACGTGCAAGTGGCCTGTTTGACCTGATTAAAAATCATACGATATGGTATATGCATCGAAATATTGTAAATCGCCTAGCAAACGGACGAGCACGCGAGCCAACCGTATGGTAACCTTCTTTCATCACAAGGCATAAAAATTTATAAGAAAATTTTCATTCACCGAGTAAACTTTGAATGAACAACACCAAAGGGTCAAAGTATAAGCAATGAGAAAAAAGTTATCGTAAAAATGAATGAATATAAACCAACTTCCGAATTATGCTTTTTTATGTGAAGCACCTCCAAATGGGAAAAAATATGTGCAAAAAGAGTAAACCTAGTTTGGAAACGATCCAAAATAAAAATTCAAAACATATCCAACCGAGCATTCAACAAGTGACTGGAAATCTCGATTGCCTATTGTATGGCTTTAGAACGAAATAATTTTTTTTCAAAGTTGATGATGAATTTCAGATCAGGGAGGGGGGTTGCTTCTTGACTTTTCTTGAAAATTGAAACATATGGTAGTCAAATGGCTTCGAGCGATCATGAGGAAAATTTTATAATTCTTTACAATCTGTCGATTTAGTTTTATGGCACGATTTAAAGGGCCTTCCCTGATAAGTTAGTGCACAAATTTCCTCGAAAGTAATCCTAAATGAATTACCCCTGAAGTAAAAACTCATCACCGAAATTTTTGACCCCCCCTCCCTCCAACCCAACCCATTTTCGACTTATCATCCCCTATATATCTAAATTTCAATACGCGATATCTTCGGAGAGGGTGGGTGAAAAATTATGAAATTTTCACAGAATGTGGGCAATATGTGAGTACACTTGTGGAAATTCTTTCAAAAAAATCTAAAAAACCTTTCTCAACTTTTTTGCACTTTGAAATTTTCAAAAAAAAATTTAGAGGGGATGATATGACTGGATTTTTTTCAAAATTTTGTAATGCTTTTAAGTAGGTATAACTTTTTTTTTTGAAGCTCAAAAACGACGGAACATCTTTAAAAAATTCAAACCTGAAAAAAACTACCTACTTATTTTGTACTTAAGGGGAAAAAAAATTTTGAATTTTTTTCAGAACCCAACCCCCTACTTTGATGTCATTCTAAGGGAGCATAATGCAAACAAATTTTTAGCCCGATCGATTCATGTTAACCCGCCCTTCGGGCCCTCGATGACCATTTAAAAAATTGAACATAACTAACGCGAGCTCGGGATTTGCCACGCGTCGTAGTGGAGTAATCCTGAATTCGGGCTCGTTGAGTTCAATTTTCAAAATGGTCGTTGGGGCGGATCAGGAATCGATCGAGCTAAACATTTTTCTGCGTCATGAGTAGTTTTTTTCAGTTTTAAATTTTTACAGAATATTTGCGTCGTTTTTGAGCCTCGAAAAAATGTGTATTACACCTAAACCTAAGGGTATTACAAAATTTTGAAAAAATCCAGCCATGTCACCCCCCCCCCCCCCCCCCCCATAAAACCAAATTGTTAAAAAATTTTAAAGTGCAAAAAATTGAGAAAATTTTTTTAGATTTTTTTGAAAAAATGTCCACGGGGTGATAATTTGAGAATGTGTGGGGGTGGGGGATCAAAAATTTCATTGATGAGTTTTTACATAATAGGAGTAACATTTAAGACCACTTTCGAGGAAATTTGGGTCAAGGGCCGATTTCACTATCTTATCAGGGAAGGCCCTTTTTGCAAAATTTTCAAAAAGTAGTGAACATTTTTTTTGAGAAAATTTGAATTAAAATTAACATAAATACCCATAGTCTCATAGCTTTATCAAAAACGATAATTTCAAGGAGATTTTTCAATTTTACTAAAGAATATGAAAATGCCTACAATTTTTTTTTATTTTCGAGATATTACTGATTTAATTTTCACCTTAAAAATTCGAATTTTGGGATTAAATGAGGGAAGATTTGAGACGAAATTTGATATTCTTTTCATCCAATTTTTCAAAACATCTCAAAAATGGCCCACCTTTTAAGACTTCCCACTTGGAAATATTTTCTTCTCACAAAGGTTATTTTAGAAAAGTACAAACAGTTTATTTCCTTCTAAAAAATGTCTAACTTTCCTCCAAAACCACATTTACAAGAAAATATACTTGATACACTTTGCAACTACCTGCAAAATAAAGTCCCACTCATTATAAGCAAATTAAACAACCACGCAGTCAGACGAAAGTTTCGCAATCTAATGCACTTTATACTTTATGTAAAAAGGTACTTTATGAATCAGCCATTACGTAGTTAAAATAAGCACCTCGTGTTACTCCGGTCACATAATTCGCATATGTTTTCTAGATCAAGTTTAAATCGCTCTATTTAAAAATGGCAATCTCAGGATCTTGATTGCTTCAAACAACACCGACACCGCATCCCAACTTGTAAAAAGTTGAATGGAAAATCTTGAAAATGTCGGAAACGAATGATTTGTTACCGCTTCACATGTTTACATTGAACTCAGTCTTTAATGACGCAGACAAAGCGATCATTATTTACTTTGAGTCGTTCAATACAAACACGACTGTATTTTCCATATTATCCTTTTAATTACAAACTTCTTCTTTGGAAAACATTTAACACTTTTTACTTTGGAATCGTTTCAAAAATATGGGCAAGTACGTGCGAATCATTCCGCGTCCATATTTCAATTCATTTATAGAGGACAGATGCGTGTACCTAGTTTACTGGTTTTTATCATTTTTTGGTACAATTTAATTCGATTTAAATGATACATTTTTTTTAAAATAAATATCTATGTATTTGTAAAGAGTCGAGTAGGTATAAGTGTATTTGAGAGAAGTCTGCAATTTTTTCAACTCCTTGACCTTACACTCATGAGTATAAAATACCAGTATACCATATATCAATGTATCACAAAAGCAAAATTATTTCCTTTGTATAAAAGCAAATCCGCCTAGCAGACGGTGTAGGTAATTTAGCATGAAAAGAAATATTCTAAAACCGACTCGAAAATCAATTTCTTTTCGAATATTTTTAAGCCAATTAAAACATATTACACAATAATTCTCATTCATACTGTAAAATCCTCGACAGCAAAAATATACAATCCTTGAAGTCGTTGAGCTTTGTGAAAAAGATGTTCTTCAAAATTCGACCTATTCAAGGGCTTTCTCAATTTTTCCTCTCTAGCAAAGAAAAAAAATTAACTAATGGAGATCGTCGAATGCAAACTGATTTGAGTATAAAACTACGAATATGATGGTTATTTGAAGAATCCTTATAAGCTATATAATTTACGTACCATATAATGTTGTATAAACATAAATGCAACGTGACTGCTGCAATTTTACGACAGAAATCGTAAAAATTACATAACTTGGACTTACACGTTTTCTAAATTATTCCGATCAATTCTCTGGTGGTAAACAAAAATAATAAATTGATGTATTCCGACACAATCGCATATTTTAAATTATGAAAAATTTTACTGCAAAGTGCATTCGTGTCATTGTATCAGTCTCAGTGACGTAATGTTCTTTTTTTTTAAATTTTCATCGATGTCTTTCAAGAATTGCATGTTGAAGAGAAATGATTGAGAGGTCTTAATCGGGTGATCGCATGAAGAGTGGTTATAATTAGAAGTGCTTTAATCGGAAATTCGAATATTTTTCATTGAAACTCTGAGAATCGAGTTTCTTTGCTCTTGCTCATACATGGCCAAGTTCGTCATTGACTCATTCGCGAACTTGAATAAGTTCGTGGTGTCTACAGACATTTTGAATTCGAAAATCACTACCTATTTAATGTAGCGAGTGAAGGTGTAGTCAAGTACACCTAAATTAGAGTGTAGTCTACTACACCTCAATAGTGGTGTAGTCGAGTACACCATCTATTTAAT
>FIZU01008456.1:0-11913 GCA_900064475.1 Pseudococcus longispinus
TGGATTATTTTAATTGTTTAAAAATTTATTGAAACCCGAATAAAAATACCGTTTCAAATGATTCGGTATCGGTATTTCGGTACTTGATTAAAAATTGATTCGGTATTCGGTATCGCTCTTTGAATCTTTTCTAAACCTTTTGGTATCGGTATTTCGGTATTTTCCTTTAAAAACAAGCGGTTTTTGCGGTATCGGTATTTCGGTATTGATTCGGTACCCAAGCCTGATTTCGTAAATATGGCATGCTCAATTGGATGTTATTGTTTTCTTGCTCTTGCAATGCAACTAATGCAAGTACGGATATACATATAAGATATTCATCAAAATTATAAATGAAAAGTGCTCAATTTCCATAAGGAAAATCTCAGAAATGTACCTAATGTTTAAGTTTAATTGTTTCGATTCAGAGATCTATCGAAAATGGATTGAATAAGCCGATCGATGTCGAAAATCGATGTGGAAATTTGTAAAGCACCGAAATTTAAAATATTAATGTTTTGAAGCAGTTTGAAAAAAAATATAGAATACCATTACGTACTCGTAATTTTAAAAAAATTACAAAACTTTTTCAAATCATCGTAAAAATTAAAAAATGTGAAAATGTCTCTAAAATTGTACAAAAACAAAGTGATAAAAAATTAGTTAGAAAATCATCACAGAAAATGGACAAAATTTTCGGAATGACACCCAGGACAATCATATCCATGTTGAAATAATAATTTAAAAAAATATGTCTTCTCCTTTTCTATTGTTTAATTTTATTGATAAATTGATAATCATTTCTAAATTTAAAAAACCTATTCCTCTTTCTTCTCAAAAGTCAAAATAGGCGAGGTCGAGTAAATAAAATAAAAATTAAAAAAAAATTAAAAATTGTATTAAAACGCAAGGCGGATGTACGGTATGTGATTGGTCATAACCTACCGAATGAAAAGGTGAGACTCAGATGACGTCACATTACGTTCAAAACGTTCACAAAACAAAACAAATAATTTGGTACATTTCGTTCAATTGTTGTTTCGTTTCAAAAAATTGAAATAAATTGATATGTCATTTTTCGACGTTATGTAGTTATTTTGTACATTTGTTACTTGCTTTTTTATTGTGTGTGCGTGTTATTTTTTAAAATTTCGTATAGAATGGAAAAAGAGAATGTATGGTCAACTTCGGATATATTAGCTAACAGAAATAACTGGAGTTTAGCAGCAGATGTTGAATTACTCAAGCACTTGCAAGCCTTATCAGAAGTATAATTTTTTTTGTGTTTTATACCTATAATCACTTTCATCTTTACATCTATTCTCTAAATTAAATAATTATTTCGTAGAAAATCTTCTCCAAAGCTGCGTCAACTTTACATTCATTGAATTCATTTGAAAATGATATTAATCAGACTTGTATTTCGATAGCCAACACGAGTAATAAATTCAAAGCCTTATCAGATACTCAATTTATCGAAAGTAAAGTACAAGAAGAGAGCTCAGATATAAATGAACCGTCCAGTTCGCAAATAGAGGTATCTCAAATTGAAACTTGTTCTTAAATTTACTTTTGAACATGAATTCTTATATAAGTTCTATTTTTAGCCACCTGCTGATCGAGGTAACGAAAACATCACTGTAAAATTAAAAGAAGCCTTAGAGAATGGTTTTCAAGTTTTAGACACCCAATACGATATAATTCCGGTGACTGGTAGTGATTCCGAGGACGACGAACCGCAGTAAGTTTTTTAATATCGAACGTCTTCATTCACACTACGTTGCATTTACTTGTATCTGTTCCTTTACAGGGAAATTTTGCTGCGAGCTCGAAATCCGTATCTAAGTCGTAGACTTCCTCATATTATCGGTAGCGAAGAATTCACTAGAAATGATAACTTGGGTTTGATTGATTCATCATCTTCTGAAGAGGACGAGGAAGAAGAAGATGAAGATGATGATGACGACAATACCGACGATGATAATGAGCAAGAAAGAAAAGACGTTCGTGTTGATTCAGATGAAGAGATTATTACAATTCAAAAACCGCCGTCTCCTAAACCTGAACTTGTTCGTCCTCGGACAGAGGTATGTACTCCGAAAGTATTTTGAATTTGATTTCATAATAATTTTTCAACATGTACCTACGATAATTAATACTGTAAAAATTAATTATGTAGATAATAAGAATTTCAAGTTCGGATTCTGAAGATAGTGAGTTATCTAATCCATACGAAGAAAGTATCAAACAAGAAAAAATAATCTCCAGTAAAAAGAACATGTCTACCGAAAAATCCAGAGATAACGAACCAGCCCAGGTATTCGCTGTTGTTTTTTTTTTCATTTATTAATTATACCTGATACTTACGGAAACTTGTTGCATATTTTTTCAGAATTCCAATAGTTTTGCTGATCATTTAAGTGCTGCTTTGAAAAATAATCCGCGTAATATTTATAACATCGTTCCACCAGATTTTGGTACGTACCTACCAATATTTTGAACTCTATTGGATGCACATGACCAGTAAAGTCCAATCTGAAATGCACTTGTTTACAAACCTATCGTTGTTTATTTCATAATTTGAAATTCACGTTACGCAAGTTGAGCCCATTTGTTCAAATACTCGTAATATGATGTGTTGAAGTCGATTGAAATTAAGTAACTTGAAATCATTATAAAATTTCGATTTCTATATTCTAATGTAACAGTTGGTGTTTCTACTGTTGATGAAACGTTCGTAATAAACTTCGATAGTAAAGTACTGTATTAATACGTGAACTTGGTGAAGAATGCCTCCAATTAACAACGATCGCTCGATGTTTTATTGTTTTTTAATCAGACTGTGTAGTTTATTCAAGAATTACATTGTTGCAGGAGACACTCCGCCGCCTTTTCCAGCTAAAGATAACAGTGTTAGTAGTGACGACGGTAGTGAAGAAAGCGACGATTTGTTTGCCACTAAAAAGAGTACCAAGCATTCCATTAGTAATACGATTTACAAATCTAATTATGATAATGAAAGTGATGAAGATGACAATCGCCATATTAAGGAAACAGGTAAGACCATAGCCGGGTAAGAATGGTGAATCGGCCTTTGGCTGGGATTTTCGAACTTTCTAGCGGAAGTTGGTCTTTATGGTCTAGAAACTCGCTGGTATAAATTTTGGCCCCCTACTTCATCCCTAACCCCTCTTCGCCCGAAATGCCGATTTCCCTTATAAATTTCTGTATTCTGAAATTCCCAACTGAATTTTTTCAAACTCGTAGGGATGATGGAACATACCAAGGGTTATCTTTGAAAATTTTTTCAATTTTTTTCGAATCTTTTTTCGTACTGAAATCTGAGTTTTAAGACTTCAAAGTGTAATATCTGCATGTTGTTTCAGATCTGTCAAAAAAATCTTGATATATATTATGTAATATACCTATATGTACAACATATATTTTTTTCAGAATTTTTTAATATGGTGGGTCGTGTTTTTTTAATTAAAAGAAATATCGAAATGTTGTAGAATTTCAGGGTAAAAAAAGGTGACATTAGTTTTATTTGTTTTATGTATTTCCTAATTTCATGTTGCATGAAATTATCTTTGATTTGAGCCTGTTTTTCAAGACCTTCAAAAATGCAAAAAATCGATTTTTCTACCATTTTTCACCCTTAAAGCGGTAATTTTTGGGTGAATTTTTTTCCCCCCAAAATATCATCAATGTCACCTAACTTCATCATCAACCTAAAATTAGACCAAATTTGTTCATTTTTTCAATTTTTTTTTCAAGTTAATTTTAAAATATTTGAATGATGTCATTTTGGAAACCCACGGCCCCCTCCGAGGTGATCTGAGGGCCTAAACTTCATGTCTGAGCATGTTTCAACTCGATATTTGCCGTAGGCTGCAATTTCAGCAAAATCAAGGGTTTTTAATTTTTTTACCAATTCTAACGAATTAAATATTTTTTACTACAAAAAATTGTGTAAGTATAAGATAAAATGAAAAAAAAATGAAAAATTTTTGAATTTTGTTAAAATTGCAATTTATGACAAATATCGACTTGAAACATGTCCAGACATGAATTTCAGACCACCACATCATCTCAGAGGGGATTGTGGGTTCCCAAAGTTGCGTCATTCGACTATTTTAATTAAAAATTGGAAAATATGGAAGAAATGAACGAATTTGGTTCAAATTTAGGTTAATGGTGTTTTTAGGCGTCCCCGATGATATTTTGCAAGAAAAAAAATTTTCACCCAAAAATGGCCGCTTTAAGGGTGAATAGTGGTGGAAAAAATCGATTTTTTGCATTTTTGAAGGTCTTCCACCATATTAAAAATTCTGAAAAAAATATATGTTGTATCTATAGGTATACTACATAATATATAATCAAGATTTTTTTGGTCGGTCTGAAACAACGTGTAGATATTACACTTTGAAGTCTTAAAACTCAAATTGCAGTACGAAAGAATATTTTTAAAAAAATTTAAAAATTTCCAATGATAACCCTTGGTATGGTCTATCATCCCTCGAGTTTGAAAAAATTCGGTTGGAAATGGAGATTTGAGGAGTTATGGACGAAACATTTTTTTACCAGTGAATTTTTTGACCCTAAGGACCAACTTCCACTAGAAAGTTTGAAAATCCCAGCCAAGGGCCGATTCACCATTCTTACAAAGATTTACGCTTGAAAAGTCATTTTAAAGTATTTATTGCTGTATTAAAACTGACTATTTTTTTCAGCTGTGATTCCCCGAGAACTTGATGCTTCAGGAAAAACACTCGATTCTCGAAAAGCATCTATCGCTAGTAAAACTAGTCAACATTCCGATTTAGCAAATAGTTCCTCAGTCGTCAATGAAGCATCTGCAAAGGACGTATCCGTTGCTCCACTGCCAAAACCTAAATTCGCCGATTCAAATATCAATTCCATAAATAAAAAAATGGTTTCAGCTATCAACGCTGAGTTGAATGCAAAATTGAATCTTAAAAGTCCATCTATTAAATCGACTGAAAATCATAATTCGGCTCAAACTTCCACCAAGTCTCCAGAAACTCGTACACCTGTCGAAACTTCGGCTAAACCTTCGGAAAGTAATACACCAATAAAAACCAGCAAACCTAAAGCTCCCAGCGAACAAATGCCATCAACGGGTACGAAAAAAGATTCCAAAAAGTCAGCATTATTCGATAAACTTGTCGATGAAGTCGATAACGAGAATGACAATGAAGATGATCTATTCAGAGGAATATCATCGGTTAAAAAATCAACATCTAAGAGTAAAAAAAGCAAAGGTTTATTCGACGATGGCGATAACATTGATGATTTATTCAGTCCGGTGAAATCTGCTCAAACCTCGTCGAAAAAATCAGTCGATTTGTTTTCGTCCGAATCGAGCGAACCTGCCAAACCTGAGAAACCCATGAATGAATCAACGGTTCAACCTCCGGTTGTGGATTTGTTCAAAAATTCAAATCTTTTTGCCAGCGATTCGGATTCAGAAGATGATATTTTTTCGATAATTAAAAGTCAGAAAAAACCTGCTACCGATATTTTCAAAACCAAAACAGACAGCTTATTTGAAAACAATCCCAGTGATTCCAAACAAACGCCGATTCCAAGTAATGATACTGCATCAACTAAACCTTTAATATTTGATCCTGTAATAAAATCCGCTCCGACGGAAATTAAATCGTCATCGCTTTTTGCAGAAGAAAAATTACCATCTGGTAATTTAAAAACTTCCGCGAAGTTGGCTGATTCAGCGAAACCAAGTATCGATAAAACAAACGTTTCTGTCGACGTTGCGTCTGCGTCTAAAAATAATTTATTCGAGAGTACGAATAAGAAAAAAACATCTGAAGATTTATTTCATTCCGATGGCGATGACGAAGACGATTTGTTTAGCAAAAGCACTCGTATAAAATCTGCTGATGAACTGCCATCTGCAGATGAAAATACCGACGTGACAAAAACGAGAGTTCAATCGTCTACAAACATTGGTAAAAATACCGTAGAAAAGAAGACAGTTCCTGAAATTGCCAAAAATAATCGTCTTGATTCGTCGAATGAATCTATAAACCAGGAAGAAAATTCTTCTTCCCAGATGGTGAAAAATACTGCTCAGCCTGATAAACCAATCAACATCTTTGCTAAATTTCAACCACCAAAGTTATCATCCTCTTCTGAAGATGAAGATGAGAAGCAAGAAAATACCTCTTTCGATGCACCACAAACGTCTAAAAACGATAAAGAAAGAACTGATACTACATTATTACAAAAGAAAGACGAGTTATTTAACGAATCCTCAATCGATGGTACTGAGGATATCGGTAATATTGTATCACCTCAGAAAGAAGACATATTTGGTAAATATGGTGAATTTTCAACAAGCAGTAAAGATTCCAAAGATGATGACATGTTCGGCGAATCTTACGGAAGTAGAAGTGCCATGTTTTTGCCTCCTAAAGATGATCTATCGGATGACTTTTTCGAAGACGAAGATATCAAAGCTAGCAATTACCTGTCACAAGAAGAAGAAGACTTATTTGATGAAAAATTGGGATCTCCGCCATTCCAAGAAGTCAGCCCTTATAACGACATCTTCGGCGAAAGAAGCTCCGCAGGTATTTCTTCAGAATCGCTGAAAAATTCAATTATAACTGATACAGTCCCCGTTGAAGATTTATTCGCGAAGCCTACCAGTTCGTTTCTTCCTGCCAATTTATTTGCCAACAATAATCTGTTTGGAGAAGAAAAGGATGATTTGAAGGGAGACGAGAAACTCTTGGGAAAAACTGCCAGTGAAAAATTGAATTTAAACTCTGATCACGATAATCGATCGAAAAAAGACGAAGAAATAGGCCAGAATGATTCTAATCAAAAACCACTCATTCCAGGTGAAGAAAAAATCGACTCTGTCGTAAATATTCCATCTTCTAAATCGAAAGATGGACTATTCAATGAGCCAAAAGAATCAGATTTATTTAACTTCACTGAAAAGGATCTTTACGGTAGTGATTCTGATATATTCGGCGTGATTTCTGTTAAAAATAAAAACCCCATTTTGGTAACCGATAATGTTACCGAAGCTGAAAAAAGCGATCAAATTAAGTCTTCTGAAAAAATTTCTTCACCTGACGATTTCCAAGATCAAAATAAAAAATCGGACGAAAATCTACAAGATGACAGCGCTAGTAAAAAAACATCTCCGAGTTCTAAAATTGGTAAAATAAGTACCACAATGTTTGAAAAAGCCAATACCGAAAAAAAACAAGGAGAAGATGTCCAAGATGGTAATTTGTTTGCAAAAAGCGCCCCGCCCGAGCCCGTTTCTGCAACTCGAAGTACTCCAGGTGGGGTTTTTGATTACCAGACGTATCGTATAGGTTAGTTTACTTATGGGAATTTATAAAAATTGATTTTTTTTGCAGGTAAATTAGCGATGGGTCGTGGTTTGAATATCAACGTTAATGCACTTCTACCTGGAGGCAATTGGTCTTCGAAAATGAAATCGAAACAGAGCAGTGAACAAGTTACACCAGATGAGAAACAAGTTGTTGAATCTGCTGATGTTAAAGAATCTCAGGATAATCAGGATAATCACGAGCAATCGACTGGATTATTGAATAATGTTGCTAAAGTAATTTTCATCGAAATCATAGTATCATGTTCATTAGTGTCCGCTATTTTAAAAATTTTGAAATTGGGGGAGTGAACCCCCTAAATCTCAACATGGGATTTACATAGGGATTTTACGTTCGCCATATTCCAAATATTCCGCTCAAATTTTTTTTTTTTCAAGTTGAAAATTGAATTTTTGGCAGGGGTTTGAAAAATGCGGAATTTTTAAAATGATAATATTTATTTTTTCTAAAGATGGAATGTTCTTTTTTTCAAAAATTTTCAATTATTTCTTAATTTTTTAAAATCCAAACAACAAAATTTAATTTTTGGCAGGGGTTCGAAAAACGTGGAATTTTCTAAAGTATGCATTTTCCAAAATTTGTTGTCATTACTTTTTTCAATAATTTTTTCACATTTTCTTGTTAAAAAAAATTCAAATTGAAAATTGATTTTGACAAGGGTGCGAAAAATACAGAATTTTTCAAGTTGATTTTTTAAAAATTTGTCGATAGTTAATTTTTCAATATTTCTTCTAAACAATTCAAAATTTAACACTTATTTTCTAACAATTTTTTCGAGCAATCGGGGTAAATCATTTTTCGATGTTCTTGCACGCAGCAAAGAATAAAATCAACTTTGAAAATTACACATTTTATGCACTTCTGCCAAAATCAATTTTCAATTAAAATTTTTTCAACAAGAAAGTGTGAAAAAATTATAAAAAAAATTAATGTCAACAAATTTTGGAAAATGAATTACTTTAGAAAATTCCACATTTTTCGAATCCCTGCCAAAAATTACATTCTGAAGTTAAAAAGTGAAAAAAAATATGAAAAATGTTTAAAAAATTTGAAAATTTTCTGAGATTAGTTTTACGTGATAGAGAAGAGATCTAGAGGGTTCACTCCCCGAATTTCAAAATTTTTTAAAATAACGGAAACCCTAATGTTCGTTTTTCCTTCAAATTTTATACAATACTTTTCTGTTTAGGAAAGACCTAAATTATCAGGCAAAAGACGTCCACCTTCTCGAAAAGCGCGTAAAAGTAGAATATTGAATAATGACATATTCGGTGACCAATTTGGAACAGAATCATTCCCAGAAGAGGATAAATCGAGTATCCCCAAAGATTCGCCAAAATTACAGAAAAAAGTTGAAGTTGAAAAAACCGTCAAAACAGAAAAAACTATTGATAATCTATTCTCCAATATTGAGAACAAAACTGATGATTTATTCGGAATCACTAAGACTAAAGAAGAATCTAACATCAAGCAATCTGGTTAGTAATAGCATTTATCACTTTTCAATGATCTGATTCTTTTTATATGCCTAATAAAAAATATTTTTTCAAGGAGCAACGAGCAACTCGCAGATTTCGAATGTATCAAGTTCTCGCGAAGAAAGTGACAATGATCTGAATTTGGATATAAATTCTTCGTTGAATCCATTGCCAAGTCTTACAAAAGTAATTACACATATATTTATTTTTTCACCATCATTTTTTTATCAACAAAAAATCAATTTTTCACTTTTTCGCAGAGTCGTGCAAAACTTCAGAAACGTTCTTCGGCAGCGAAAAAACCTTCAGATATTCTTCCTGTCATCTCAAACGAGAAAATACCATCCGAACCGCATTCTAAACCTTCTGTCGAAAAATCTGAAATATTTGTCGATAAAACTCCGATCCAGGCAAATCCTTCTAAAACAACCCTGCCAAGTACTAAACCAGCTGCTGCCAAAAGTATCTTCGATAGTTTGGAAGACGACGATGACGATTTGTTCGAAATCGTCAAGTCTAAAAAACCCACCGAAGAAAAACCAGCTAAAAAAATTATCGAAGAAAAACCACCAGCTAAAGCTGAAGTGAAAATAGAAACAAAGGCAGAATCTAAACCGAGTCAACAGCAACCAAAGGCCAAACTTACACAGAAAAGTACAAACATGGATATATTCAATGATGACGATGACGACGAAATGTTCGCTTCGGCGAAAAAAAAATTACCATCGAATAAACTATCCAAGAAAAGTTCCTTGTTTGAAGATAACGACGATGAAGATTTATTCGGGAACAAAACGTCAATGCCAAATCGGAAAACTTCAGGTAATACATAGTTTTTTTATTTTAACTTGAAATATCTCAATTTTCAATATCTTAATTTTCAATATTCGGTTATAGTTCCAGATCCAGTGGCCTCTTCTGCGAAAACCAAAGCCTTGAATGAAAAACCACGAATCGTCAAGTTACGCAGTGAAGCTGTACAAAAAGATCCGTTAACAGGAAAGGATATAACTGGTCCGCTTTAAATTAGCATTTTATTCTGTTTTTTTTATTTTTTCATCCAATCAGCCTAAAGACTTTTCATAATGTAATCAAAAATGCGTCACTTTATTTCTTTATCAGCTAATGTTATCATGAAATGAACAATCTCATGACTTAATTATCCAAGTGCCTTAAAATTCTCATAATCGTTTTATAAAATTAGAAATTTTATTTAGATACGATGTAAAAAGTTACGAACCAGTGTGATTTAATGTACGTCGTAATGTTTTATTACGTATTTAAAAATAAGTTCCTTTTTTGAAAAAAATTTTTATCTAAACGTAATTTTACGAGCTTGCAATTTTTTACCTAATCATGTAGCGAAATTGAGTGGAAGTTCGTTTCAAGATTCGTATCGTACGTATTGTTGTTATAATCATGTGTTATTTTGTATGTAGAATGTAGATTAATAATGATATAATATGATAATAAATATAAATACCTGCCTATAAGTATATGAGCTAAATGCTATGATATGTGATTACCTTATTAACCAATACAACGTGATGTTACCATGTTTATCTATATGTACGTTAAATGGCCAAATCGAAGGATTCGATGTCCGTTATTTTTCCTATATTTTGTCCAGTTTATTTTTTCAAGTATTTTTTTATTTATTTATGTGGCCGTTTTCCGTAATACCTACAGTTTTTATATATTTACAATATTACATATATATGCGTGTTGAAGAATTTCATTTTTATATTCCAATAAATTTATTTTTCATGTTTGAAATTCATTCATTGTACCTACTATTGTTGATTGATTGAAATAGGTAGTGACAATGATGTAACGTCTACATTGACCAATGAAAAATCAACAGGTATCATGTAATAATTATGACGTGTTTTTTCTTACGATGTCGTGTTGAATGATTTCAATAGTTTCCTTCGTGAAATGCAATGCCTTTAGTTTAATTTCATACTTAGGTACTTGAGTATAGATTATTTCTTGGATAAAACTGAAACTCAGGGCTAGTAAAATACCATTTAAAAAATTCAACAAACCTGTTAGGATACCTCGCGTAGTTTTCTTCATAGTTATACTGATATGGATTTCATGAATTTATTAACGTCTTTTTATTTTAATAGCCAGTCTTCAACTTAAGACCAATAACTCTCGTATTTGGTGGTAATAATGGCATTCCAGTAACCGGTTGCAATAGTTCAACCCTTTGGCTTAATTTTTTTGAAATCATCGGAATTTTTCAAATTTTTTAGTAATTTTGACCAGTAAAACGTCTATTCAAGGGTTTTGGATCCATCGGATTGAATTTATTTTTAGATATTTAAAAAGAGTGTGAAATTTTCGTTACGAAACATATAAAATATAAAGTCAATTTGTAAACACTTATTTATGGGCGTCCTTCTTTATTCAGGCTGTTCCGATAGTAGTGCATCGCCTTCAAACCAGAGATGCAGTTACCTAAACTACATAAGTGTATGCTCGTTTGCTGATCCCAGGATTTGAAGGAGCGCAGCTAAGCATTAGTCGTGGTAGATGTTTCGAAACGTCGTAACTCCGTTGATAATACAGATGGAAAATTTTTTTCAAAACTTCCTTGTAGAACTTCTTAAGCTCTACAAAATGAGTTATATTCGTGTTCTGCCTAACTCTAAAATTGAAGAAGCTACAATGATTTGAAAATTAGAAGGCTTCATAACTCCTTCAATTTTCAAGTTATGCAAAATTTTGTAAAAGTCATTTTTTGTTGAGCGTTTCGAGCTCTACATAATGAGCTAATAATTTTTAGCATAACTCTAAAATTGAAGGAGCTACAATCATTAAAAATATGAAAAATGATATTACAATTTTTTTTTAATTAAATTTTTTCTTTAATTTTTTTTTTTTCAAAATGGTCTCTTATGTTTTCAATTTTGGAATTGGGCAAAAAATTATTAGCTCATTTTGTAGAGCGCAAAAAGTTCAACAAAAATAGCTGTTACAAAATTTTGCATAACTTGAAAATTGAAGGAGTTATGAAGCCTACAAATTTT
>FIZU01008457.1:0-20768 GCA_900064475.1 Pseudococcus longispinus
AGGGGGTAGGGGTCCAAAACTTTGTGAAAAATTTTTTCTAGTCAAGGCACACCACATGAGGTATATAGCAGCCCAAAAGCTTTGGGGGCCGATTTCACCTCTTATCCGGCCATACCCTTTGACAACATTTTAGACAATTTTCACAACTTTGGCAATAATTTCAGTGATTTTATGAAAATTTGAACATTTATAGACAGTTTTATGCATTTTTCACGACTTTTTCACAATTTTTTTACCATTTTCAATAATTTATTTGGAATTGTTGACAATTTTTACACTCATTTTTTACCACTTTTTCACCAATTTTTCAACATTTTCAATGATTCTTAAGAAATTTTGAACATTCAAGAAGGAGAGGGGTCTTAGGAAGAAAATGGACAAAAAATTTGGACAACCCCTCCCTCCCTCTATTAAAAAAAAAGATAGATCCATTCTTCGTTCAAAAGTTTAATAAAAAGTTCTTGCCATTTTTGAAAATCTGAAAACTTTTGTGAGTCCAAAAAAGTCTAACAAAATATCTAATTTTAACTTCTTTGAAATTTTTCAAGTCCATAAAGTTGAAATTTTCCAAATCCATATTAGAAAGTCACCCTCATTTCTAAAATTTTCTTAATTCCAAAAAGGTCTGCCAAAATCTCTCCAAAAAGTCTAAATGATTGGCCTGACAAAATGTCTAGAAGTCAGCATTATTTCTGAAATTTTTCAAGTTCAAAAAGTCAATGAAAATCTGAACATTTTTCCATGTCCAAAAAAGTCTGATAAAATGCCTAAAAGTCATCGTCGAGGAATTTCGTGACGGTTTTTACAGATACAAAAAGTGGACAAAAAATTTGGACAAAAGTCTAAATTACTGGTCTGACAAGATGTCTGAAAGCCATCATTAAGAAGTCAATGGAAATCTGAAAAATTTTCTAAGTCCAAAAAAGCCTGACAAAATGTCTAAAAATCATCGTCAAGGAATTTCGCGACGGTTTCCATGGACACGAAAAATGGACAAAAATAATGAACAAAAAAAAATGGACATAATTTTAGGATTGATCCCAGCCATAAGACATACTTACACATTTCAAATGATTTTTTCAGCACTTTTTCAAACAATTTTTTTTTCTTTAAAAAATTTTGCATAAAAAATGTTTACAATTTTTTTGAAATTTTTTTTTCCATTTTTCCAAATTTTTTCCTTGAACATTTTTTTTTCTTGAAGAATTATAGAGCTAAGTACTCGACACTCGTACAAACTTTTTCATCATTTTTTTCAAAAAATTTATTGAGAAGACTTTGTTTGAATTTTCAAACTTTTTCAAGAAATTCTTTTTAAAAATTACTTTGAGAGATTTTTACAAAAAAAATTTGAACATTTTTCTAATATGGTTCAAAAGTTATTTATTTATTCTTCTGCAAAGTTTTCATGTAAAAAACCGTTCATTAATTTTTTTAAACCAAAAATTTGATTGAAAAAAAAACAAAAAAGCACAAAACACACAATAATAACAAAAAAAAGCATAAAAAAACTACGAAAAATGAAATCAATGGTTAATTTTGAGCATTGAAATCGTGCCAGAACATAATTTTGAACGAAATTTTAAAACGTTGCATTTGAAGTTTGCACAGTTTAAAGAATTTGATTTTGAGCAAAATTTTGATGAATTGTGTTCGATAAAATTGTACTTGACGAATTCAAAAATTCAGGTAAAATTGACTTGGGATTGAATTTTGGAGAATATTTCAAAAAAATTTTTTAAAATGTGTATTTGAACAAAATTAAAAAAAAATTTTTTCAATTCCTACCTAATGAAATTAGAACATAAATTTCAAAGAAAATTTGAAAAAAGCTTCAAATGAAATTGTGTTTGAACGAAATTTTGAACAAAATTAAACAAAATTGTGACAGCCTTCTATGTATTGTATCTAGTTACCTATATTTCTTTTTTCAACTCAAAATTTAAATAAGGAGGCCAAAAGGTCGAAAATGATGATAGTATATAAATGATTAAAAAGTGAAATAATTACAAAATAATGACAATCTCGAAAATATCCTAATGAGATAATGACTAATAACAATGACCATTTCTGAGCTCTGCAATTATTGAAAAAAATTTTCCATTTTCCCGTAAATTTTCAGATTATTTTGAAAATTTTCCGATTTTTTGAAGATAATTTGAGTAAGAACTTTTGTTCCTGATTAACGCAGGTTTCATCATTTGATTTTTTCTCTAAATTACAGATTAGGTATTAATTTATTCATTCGTAATTGGAAAACTTATTTTTAGACCCAATTTATAACGAAAAAATAGGCCATTTGTTATCGTTTTATTAAAAAAATATTTTTCAATGTAAAATGACGCAACCTACGATGTTGTTATTATTTTGAGGCTGGAATTCGAACAGTAAAAGATTACAAGGGCATATAAATAAAAATTCTGCTCTTATCGTGAGTCGATAAATTAAAATACAAATATAAGCGTATATGTTACGCTTACAACAAATACCAAACTGATCAATTTTTAATAAGTTGAGTTCGTTCGTTCCTAAGTTGAATTACAGAAACATAAACATATTTATAATTGCAGAATGTTTCCATGGATTTTTATTTCAATTTTTTGAAAATTTTCGGAATAATTGGAAAGTTTCTTAATTTATTGGAAATTTGCTGAATTTTTCGAAAAATTACAGATTTTGTGATTTTTTCAGAAATTAGTCTTTCAAGGTTTCTTGGTAATAAGTATTAGGTATCTGCAGTAGAATGGAACAGATTTTTGAAAATATTTTTCAATTTTGCTAATTTTTTGATATGTTGTTCATTTTGAGTTAAAAACTCTCCATAGAAATGTTTAGCCCCCTAGGTCACTCTGGAGGGAAGCTATGGTGTCTCAAACAGAGGTCATTTTCAAAAAAAAACGTGAAGTTTTAGACCCCCAAAACACCCCTAAACAAAAGCTGTCACGCGGGTTTCTAGTTGCAATTTGAGTTTCCGCGTCGGCCATTCGACCTGAATAGTTGTTTCCGTGTTTTTCGAGTTCGCGAAATCGTTTTTATCGTTTAACGCCAAAACTAGGCTGTCTACCAAAAAAAGTATAATGACCAATGTTGAAGAGCATCAAATTTGCTACCTGAAACAGGTTTGAACTTTACGTAAACTTGATTTTATGAGAAAAAAAATTCTCAAGTCAAACAACTCAAACAATATATTTTCTCGAAAAATCGAGTCTGCGTAAAATTTAAAACATGTTTCAGGTGGCAAATTTGATGCTCTTCAAGATTGATCATACTTTTTTCGGCAGACAGCATAGTTATGTGTGATCCACGTTGCAGTTCCACGATCACAACGTCGCGTCGTGACAATGATGAGGCAGTATTTGTGGAGTCAAGATCTTTACAAGTGGTTTTTCTTTCATATCTCCTTAAATAATGATTTTAGCCAAAAATTGCTTTAGTTAAGGTTTGTTCAGAGTGATGTCCTCCATCAGGGCAAAACATAGACTTATCAATAATTACTCAATTTGGACTTGAAGATTCATTTTTGACAAATTTTGTGAAACAGTAGTACCCTGATCAAAATATTATTGTGACAATATGTTAGCAATACTGAGACAACTTTAATGAAGCTACGTTCCAAAATGGATGTGATTATACTGTGGTAACATCACAGCAACATATTCAAGACAGGAAGTCAGCTAATTCTGGAGACGAAAGATGGAAAAGAGCATTCCACAATGTCGATGTCGAATTATGACGCTACTTGAATAAATTTTGAAGCAAAAACTTGTGATGCTCTTATGCAGGCAGAGACCTTTGGTTCAAATTTTGAGATAAGTTTGATACAACTAAACCCGAATTGAAGTTCACTACCCCAAATTTGCTTACAATTCAAACAGACATACAAAGTAATATATCGTATGCGAAATTTACGACCCAATGTCTATTGTTGAGGCACACGCGTCTCTGCTATTGACCCATTTAATTTTATTATATATCTGAACAAAGAACCATACACGCCGGCTAAGTACTCGCATCAAGGTGAAGTACAAATCAAAATGAGCCATCGATCGCGATTGTTATTATAGAGCCACGGTTGCGACTACGCGAGTCTTATTAGAACGATTGAAAAAAAAGTGAAAGAAACGAAGAAGAAAGTAATTTGCGAATACGAGTACGTCGCGACACAACAACGGTTCTCCAGAGAGTACCAGAATCCGCATTCTCTGCAGGTGTCTGCCAATAATGATACTCGTATACACAATGTATTCGCAGGTGAACATTTTCCACTTTGTGCTGTAGGTATCTTCGCAGACACACAGCATAATGTAACCAATCATGTACCGGAATTATCTATTCTGTAATATCTACCGGATGAAAATCATTACATCCAGGGACCAGGTATCTGCTCGTAATAAAGCGAATATTTATAGAATATGACACTATCTGCGTGTCAATTTACGTAAAATAGTATAACAAATACGCCCGCACACGGTTGGCGAATCTTTTGGAGTTTGCTGTCATTCAGTTATCAAAATAAGGAACCTCGTCAACCCATCGTCAAATATGTTCAATCGACAAACCTTGAACTGCACCGGAATACCAGCCAGTAGACAGGAGCGGTAAAGGGGGCGTGAATTTAATTAGAATCGGTTTTCAGGCGTTGGGTGCAAAATGATGTGTCGATGTACCGGAGATGTTTTATTTTGGGAGTTGGATCGACATTAGGGCGTACCAACATCTCGGTTTCGTTTAAACATAGTTTCCAGGAGATGAATCGAGAGGAAGAGGAGATTTGTTGCATTTGGATCAAGTTTAAAGTAAATCAAAGCGTTTGTGAACAATTAGTGGTACTTGATGGGTGCGCAATGTGGCTCGCAAGTGCATATAGTACTTTTTCCTGTCGGATTAGGTTTATTTTTGGAAAATACTTTGTGCAGTGTGGTATTTGGGGGTATAAGAGACATGTGCTCTTCGTACAGAGTACATAAGGTGATGCATATTTCAAGAGAAATGATGCTTCTAGAAAATTCTATCAAGAAAAGGGCGGCTTCAAATGGGAAGATGAAAAAGCATCAGGCAGATTTGGAAACTGGCTTTCTGCTTGGATGAATTTGACGACTAGGATATCGGGAACAGAGACGAATGAGTATAGTGATGTTCTGGAGAAATGTGAAGACCAATGTGGATCTGAAGAATAGGGTGAATAGCTAAAGAGACGAAGTTGAGGACTGAGGTTGGATGCTTTGATACAAAATATGTATTTGACAGAATTCCTCAAACACCTGTAGAGAATATGAAAACTGCGTAAGATCCAGCGCATTTCTGTCTTTTATAACCACCCTTGCAAAAATGAAGAATATCTATCCAAGCAACAAAAAAAGCTTAAAAAATGCCTCGAAACTGGCACCCGCAATTACGTAGAAATTTGATACCCCTCACCGAAAGAACATCAATCGACTTGATCCGATTTATCGAGGTTATTGAACTTTTCATTTTTATTTTGTCTCACTTTTGCCACTTTTTTATTCCGTTGGTAAATCCAACTGAACCGGTTACCGATGAAATTGAATTTCGAGGAAAACGAATTTTTCGTTAATTATTTCCACTTATAATCACCTAACGAATTTGTCTCAAAGATGTCGAAGTAGGTTAACATCAGCTGGCTCGAGTCTTTACGGTGGATTTTGACCCCTTCTCGGTTCCCTTTTACGAATAGATTACGGCGGTGTATATATTATATCGAGGGAAATAGAATACAGCTTCGTCATGTTACCATAATAGACATTTTACAGTTATCGGTTAATTATCAGCTGTGTATAATTGGTTTCTGAGCATTGTTGGACTTTTGTTAAGCGACGCGACTAGATATATTTTAACCTACTTTCGATAGCCCCCGTTTCGTTCCCAGCCACTGATACGACCGGCTTATCATTGGTTGATTTTTTGGCGCCCGGTGTGGATGTGGCCGAAACGCCAACCTATTTCGATACTCTAACGATATTTCATTGGAAAGTGATCCGAGAATACTTTGTTGGATGAAATTGGTATTATCTGTGCTTGTAACCAATCCCATATACAATTCGGTATCGGGTCTCGATTCCTGATTCGTGCAGGCCCACCATGATCCACGTGTGTGAGGATGTGCTGCCGCTGCCTTAGGCTTCTTGTTTCTTATGGTTTTTATGCACACCTTCTTCTTTCATACTCGCGGTATTTTTATATAATCGAATACCTGCCGCTGTATGCCTCGAGCGTTTGTATTTTATTTCATTTATTAATTGGTTTAATGATTAATTACACTTGTTCGAGAGTATGTCGATGTCGAGTCGACGTTTTATCGATTTTTTTGAGCTATACCATAATTCTCAGAATATATGTGCGAATACGACATATCCGGTTACCCAACGAAAAATCTCACATACGCCAAGTTTCGTCGTCATGCCCATAACGTGCGAGAAAACTTTTTTCAAATGAATAATAACCGCGAATTTTAACCAATTGTAAAACAACCCACTTGAAAGTAGAATTCGTCGAAAAGCAAAACCCCCTCGTTTTACGATGGAAAAAACCTACCTCCAAACTAGGTAAATCAGCTTATCGTACGAACCAATTCAATCGTCGAATCGGTCTTCCTACGCGTCGACGCGATGTCGTTTCTCTAGTTTTGTGCACGAAATCGGAAATCAGTCCCAGTTGGAAGTCGTTTTTCGCATTAACAGCTCGTGGACTGTTTTTGTCCGGCATTGTGAAAAAATAGTCGAGTCAAGTGTACAACATCATTTGTCAGTAACCTGAATTTTATTTGGACTGGTGCCATGAAGTTGTGGGGTGGAAATGGTGGGCCTGTGTTTACATTATGTCGCGGATATGTTTTAAAATTGCTTGTTTACGAGGAGGGCATAGGGCGTTGGGAAATCATGCAATCATTGATCATTGTGCGAGCTGAATTCAGCTCACACTTCAAGTATTGAGCAGTTTTCAAATCCAAACATTGAAGTCTTCAAAATTTTTTAAATTTTCATAACTATTTGAAATAATTATGATTAAATTGGTCAAAAATCATGAAAGTTGTTGAAAATGTTTTAAAAATGTTCAAAATTTTCATAAAAATTAACCAACATAGGTTTTGTAAAAATTTTTTAAAAATCATGAAAATTTTTGAAAATTTGATAAAAATTATTCAAATTTCCATTAAAAAAATAGGTGAAAATATTGTTAAAATAATCACAAAATCATGAACTCTGCCAAAAATCTCGTAAAAATTGTCAAAATTTTCCACAAAAATCATTTAGATACAATACGAAAAAAAGTATCAAAAAATGATAAAAATCGATAACACAGAAATGAGAAACTGACTACTTACGCGATCATCTTCAAATGTAATTTAATTTAGGATTTGAATTCTTTACTCACCTGCAACAAAAGAAATGAAAAAATATTTGTTAATTAATTATAATAATATCAAAAATTGATTAAATTATCCAATTGAAGGAGCAAATTTTCAAAAAATATACAATTATCAGCAAAAACTTTGCTATTCTTTTGCCTTCTCAATTCTCACGATGTTCTAATGAAAAGAAATGTCGACAAAAATCAAACCATCGAAGTAAGGAGTGCGATAAACGAGGGAAATGCTCGGAAATTTCAGGATAAAAAAATGTATTATCCACTCATAGTAAAAAAAAGTTGACGAGTTACACGAAGTAATTAAAAATTTAAGCATAGGTAAAAATTCATTAAACCTTGCACTGCCCCTCGCCTCCCCAGCTATGTCGCGTGGTTTGTATGGTAGTAGGAGTGATTATCATTCTACTGTGTTGGTATGTTTTGTTGCCGCGTGTAGCAAGTGCGAATACTAAGGTACTTATTTTCCAGTGAACCAATTTTAACCACTTTTTTATTATGTTTTTTAATTCTAAAATTAATTAGAGCACAAAAAATCAAGTTTCCACTTTTCTTAAACTTGTTAACGTTTCAAAATTATTTTTGATTCTAGTCCAAAATCTAAAAAAAGACGGTGGTGAAAAAGGGAGCCTGGCAGGGGTTGAAAAAGCTAGCATAAAGGAGGCGAGTTCCTCATATTGAGTGAAACAAGCATTGAGTTGAGATAGCTAGGAGGTGAAAGCGCGAGCAATGAAGGGGCAAACCACCCCAAGCTCAGAGAGAAACAACCTATAGAAGTTGTATAGTTGCAAATGGGAAAAAGGGCAATTTTATGGCGGGATCTTAATTTAGAGTCCATAAGGAGAGATATAAATTCGTATGCCATTTTTTTAAGGGGCCCATTTTCCGAAAGTCCACCGTCTTTCCTTGGAAGTCCTCTATCTCCGTTCCTAACGCCGATTTTGAAAAATGTTTTATACAAAAGTTGTAGATTGAGATTCTAGGAATAATTTTAGTTATTACAAAAATTTCGATTGGACCTTTCTTTCCCCTCCAATTTTGCGTAATACATATGAAAATCACCTTTTGAAGTTCAATTGTACTACTCACAATTCTCGATGCAACTTTAGCTTGCACTACAGTCAAGAAGAGAAAGATAGGTTCTGTAAAGGGTTGATTCAATTGTAATTTGACCAAACACTTTGATAAATTTCGAGGGTTCATCCTCTTTCCAAACAAATCTCCCTCTGTACCAAAGGCGCCAATTGAAAAAATTTTCAAACAAAAGTTGTACATTGAGACCATGGGAATAATTTTGGTTATTACAAAATTTTCGATTGGACTCCTCTTTCCCCTTCAATTTCACTTAATACATGAGAAAATCGCGAATCATCTTCAAAACGATTATTGCAATAATGAAATATCTACTTGTAATAAACGATACACGAATAATAATTTAAAATTCGGGGCCGATGATTTTCAAAATTATAGTTCCTTCCTCCAAATCACTATTATTTCACATTACAATCTTCAATCAACTCACATCATAAATATTCTATTCCCTTTTTTTTGAAGATCTACTCCCTTCCAAAAATCTGCCTATCTCTGTACCTAGGGCCTCAACTAAAAAAAATTTCAAACAAAAGTTGTACATTAAAAGCCTGGGAACAATTTTGGTTATTACAGAAATTTCGATTGGACCCCTTCCTCCCCTCCAATTTCACATAATACGAATAAAAATCATAATTGGAGGGGGGTCCTATCGCAATTTTTGTAATAACCAAAATTATTTCCAGGATCTCGTTAGAAACATTTTTCAAAAGAGGCGTTAGGACGGGAGATAGGGGACTTTAAGTAAAAGGGGAAGAGGACCCTCAAAAAAAAGGAATCCTAAAAAAATGGCAACCGGTTCATTTTTTTCTTTACAGATTCTATACAGAGAGCGTTCCTTAACTAACCACTCTAAGAAAACTTCAGAACCATCAAACTTGGGAGTGAGAGTGCATGCTCAGTAGGGTTGTTCACATTTGAAAACTTTCGAAATGTTTTGGTCTCACTCCTCATTTTTTCCTTTAAGGGTAGGTACTTCACAAAAAAAATCAGCCAAATCGGTGCAGGTTGACTCATTCCTCTCCTCCCTAAAGTTTTGACTAGCTATTTGTCAATAATTTCTGAAAATCGCCAATAACTTTTTTTGTATGGGGAAACCCAGGGGTATAAACGTAATAGAAATTATTCATCTTGAGCTGAAGAATCAAATGAGACCAGAATAATTAACGTATCTCCTTTAGGGGTCACACTGTCGTTCTTCCAAAATATGCGCGAAACCGAAATCCTATGCCGAGGTGTGGTTCCTGCAGAAAACAATCAACCTTGGTAACTCTTACAGGTATGACGTCGATCGTGATTTTCTCGACGGTTAAAGAGTATTTGGGGAAGGAGGAAGTGGTTTGATTCAGTTGCGGTATGATAATGGGCAAGACAAACGAAGGATGGTATCTTCAAATTATTTCATCAACCGAAATCAGAGCATTCAAAATTGCAAAACATGAAGGAAATTGTTGCCCGAATTTACAGCAATTTAGTTCAGTCGACAGATGAAGCAAGAGTGCTGAGTTGGGGGGAGGAAGAATGTCATTGGGAACTGAAATTTTACTAACCGGACCTTGGTTGGAAAAGATTTTAGGCGCGAAATGAGTTCTCAAACTACTGACACCCCCGTGCTCACACAAGCATAAACTTTTGTAAAATCCCACGGGAAGGAGTGAGGACCTTGGTTATTTGAAATCTAAATTTGCAAAAAAAAATGGAACAATGTAAATTTTCAATCGATAGAAGAGGCTCGTCTTTTTCTTATCACAGCTACTCTTCCGTTCAACTACCTCATTCCTAATAAGACCCTACTTCCGATTCGAGCAACTTCTAGAAAAGATTAACCACGTTCCATAAGTAAATAAAAGCCACATCAATACATCGAACCGACGACATCGACGACAGTGTTAATGCTAGATCAACAGTAGGTATAGTTTACTCAATACCAGATAAACCCATAAAGCCATCACGCTTATCGGTCAATGGTGACGGCAGGTCACAGTGAAATGCATCTCGGCGAGCACAAAGCACATCAAGGCTAAAAATCGCTGCAGCAGCGTACTTGAAATACCTTATGCATTAAATAACATCATCGATCTGAACACCGGCCAAGCTACTAAACTCGTACCGATGCACCACCTTACCTAGCTACGTCATTAATTACAACCATATTTGTACGTAAGAAGCTTTTACACGCTTCAACGTTGTGTTTTGGAGAAGAATATGATGATGAGCGCACGCGCCAATGACCTATGGTTGTTTGGAAATTGTTGTCAAATCTACTGGTGAAATGAATTCGGAAACAGTGAAATGGAATCGGTCACGTCCTCGTTGGAAATAATACCATTACACGTAGGTACTTTATAGCTCAGAGTATATGAGGAGAATAAGACGACGTAACCGTGTTACATAATCTGAGTATAAACGTATTCGAGGAGTTTGTTTTTTCTAACCATGTTCTCATTTACTGGTCAGGGTCGTTTGGGAATCATCCAGAAAATCTCATTCTCTGCCGTAGTCTCAAATCAGTGTGCCTCATATTTGAAAAAACATACCAACGTGATTGGAAAAATACTTTTTACAGAACAAAACCTTCATCATCATTCTAATTCGATACAGCAAGCACGAGGCAGCTATCTCCTAAAACGTGTCCACAATTGCTAAGACAGGTACACTCGTGACACGTGAACCATCGCCGACTCCAAACACGAACGCTCGAATTATGTATATTTTTAGGCGAATAATTAGAAATTATAATAACTCGTTATTCGTTCCATTGCGAGTTGCTCCCGCACTTCTTACCTGATCCAAGCTGGCAGATGACATTACCTGCGTCGTACCTTCTATTTCCAAACTCACACACGCATTCGTTTACCTACGACAAAGAGACACTAACTAGTTGCAAACGTAGGTAGCATCGACACCTCCTCGGTGAATTCGACGAAATTCGTGTATATAACCCGGATAAATATGGGCGAATGTTCTTTATCGTTTCTCGGAAACAATACGAGAACCTAGACACAAAGAAGGTGATGATGACGATTCCTCTACAGGTGATACCATCACCGATGGAATGCAATTATCGTTCTCGTGTAATTCACCTTTATAACTAGACAACGACCCCAAACAGCATCAGCTGGCCTTTGTATTCCCTCTTCCACCTCCGACCAATCCTTTTTTTCCCCATCTTTCACCCTAGGTCGTCGTATACCTGCATTACCAGCTTCGTCATGCTACTGAAATACGCCTCCTTTCACTCTCGTAGTGTTCTCACATCGATATGGTGGGTATGCCGGCTGCTCTTTGATGGGTGCTTGGAAAATTATCATTCTAGACGAGCCAGCTACTAGAAATAAGTTCACGTAATGTGGCGTTTGATCGGGTTGCATAACATGATTGTAGAATGTCTCGGTTTACATCTCTCTCGGTCTTTTTCAACTTCTACACATTTGCCACTTGGTTAGTTACGGTTACATCAATTGTCGCAACTGGCGACTTTAATCATCCATTAGGTATAATAAAATTCGAAAGACATGAAAACAATAAAATATGTTTCTTGGGTATAGAGTATTGTTCAACAATGAAAGGGTATGCCATTTTTTTAAGGCTCCCCTTTTTTGAAGGTTCATCCCTTTTCAAAAATCTCCCTATCTCTGTACCTAAGACCCCAATTGAAAAATTTTTCAAACAAAAGTTTTAGATTGGGATCTTTAGAATAATTTTAGTTATTACAAAAATTTAGATTGGACTCCTCTTTCCCCTCCAATTTCGCATAATACATATGAAAATCACCCTTATGTACTGCACACAGTTCTCGGTGCAACTTTGGCATGCACTACAGTCAAGAAGAGAAAAATAGGTTCTGTAAACAGTTGATTCGATTGTAATTTGACCAGACACTTTGATAAATAGAACAATGAGCGAGTATGTCATTTTTTCTAAGTTCCCCTTTTTTGAAGGTCTACCCTTTTTCAAAAAACTACCTTATCTCTGTACCTAAAGCCGCAATTGAAAAACTTTTGATACAAAAGTTGTAGATTGAGATTCTGGGAATAATTTTGGTTATTACAAAAATTTCGATTGGACCTCTCCCTTCACTCCAATCTCGCATAATGCATAGAAAATCGTGAATCATCTTCAAAACAATTATTGCGGTAATGAAATGATATCAAGTAAACGATACACGAATATTAATTCAAATGTCGGGACCGATGATTTTTAAAAGTATAGTTCCTTCCTCCAAATCACTCCTTTTTCAAATTACAATCTTTAATCAACTCACATCATGAATATTCTATTTCCTTTTTTTTTTGAAGATTCGTCCCTTCCAAAAAGCTCCTTATCTCTGTATCTAGGGCCCCAATTGAAAAAATTTTCAAACAAAAGTTGTAGATTGATATCTTAGGAATAATTTTTGTTATAACGAAAATTTTGATTGGACCTCTCCCTCTCCTCCAATTTTGCATAATATGTAAGAAAATCGCATATCATCTTGAAAACGATTACTGCAATAATGGAGATGATGTCTAATCAACAATACACGAATAATAATTCATATTTCATGACCGATGATTTTTAAAACTATAGTTCTTTCTTCAAAATCATCATTTTTTCAAATTACAATCTTCAAACTCAAAAGTACCTAGTTAACTTCGTCAACCCACATCATAAATATTCTATTTCAACTCAAACGTGCACAATTGCACATCGTAAAAATAGTGCCATGCTCACATGTATTTACTCATAAATACGTCGCAGTTGATTTTTATTTTCAATCCACTCGTGCACATTCACCTCTTACTTATTACGATAAACACGCCACCGGCGATATTATAATATGTATTACAGGTGTCAGATCTGTATGAATTCTCAATGACTTGATCATGCCATAAGTTCATTCACTGGAACAGGTGTTGGTTCAATGAGGTTCGTCGCAGAGGAGCTAATATTATCTCTCAATTGGATACCTGTATGTTTGGCATTGAAAGTTGTTTCTACGTGGTTGGAAGATGTAAAGGATGAGTGTGCTGAGTAGCATTTATTCGTCAATTTCATTTTTTTTTTGGTACTTCTCTTCCAACGAATTGGAATTTTTCCAAGATTTTTGAGTGGTAAGATGGTATAAATATTGAGTACTTCTTTTGATAAAGTTTTTTGAGCAAAAATATGGCAAAAAATTAATAAAATGTAGTGAATTATAAGAAATCAGATTTTAAGAATTGTTCTACTCGCACAAAAAATTGCATATTTTGGATTCGAATCAGAAAAATTGTTCGTTATTACGAGAAAATAATCAAAAAGTGAGAATGATGGTTGAATTTTTCATAGAAATTTTAAAACATCTACAAAATGTATCAAGAAATGGTTTAAAATTCAAGGAAAATTTTTCAATTTCCGCGCAATATGACGTAAAGTGAAAAAATACAAGTTTCGAGTAAAGTCCCGTCTGTTTCACTTCTTTAAACCAACTAAAAACGCTAATACAGTAATTTTTCCAATGACGCAATCCCTCGCCACATCTTCACAACCCAAATGGAAAACTTTTCACACCTCTCGGACACCTCACACGAATCGTACATATAAAATGTAAACAAGCACACCACAACAAACACGTCAATCGGAACCAGTCTCGATGGCCGGTCAAACGACATCGACAATATGGCCACAACAATCGCCAACACCTAAATTTAAGACCAAGACATCGAATCGGATAGACGATCGAAATGAAGCAACAACGAGAACGACTCACTTCATACCATATTGGCCCCGGTCCAAGCCTCCAAAATGCTCGATTATTCAACGAACGAAACGCACCACGCTTTTCATGCTAACCCACAGAACAACTCGCAAATAGGTGAACTTTACCTATACTACGTAGACAGGAACCCCCTCGCGTCAAATCGAGCTCGATAATTTTCGTACATAATAAATACTCGCATTCGTTGTATACTCGGTAGGTATATAAACTTTGAAATTAACGTATAACCGTATTCGTCCTTCAAGTGGGATATACTTATGTGCTGAGCGTGTACAGCGGTGGCGAAAAAACCGCCGCAACGACGACTACGAAATAAGTATATGTATAGTGAATAATCTGAAAATAACAAGCCGAAGTCAATGTTCGATTAGAGGTCGCGTTCGAAAGAAGCACGTGTTCGAAAACGAAATTTTTTTGAGCGATGTGATGCCCACTGCAGTCATAGACAAGTATCAAAACAATATACCTACGTTCGCAAATAAACAATTGGAATTCGCGTATCGGGGCAGACTTCGAGGGGTATCGATGATATCCTCGAGTGCAGATATGATAACTTTTACGTAGCGCGATGACGTAGCCTCAGAAACACGTAACAGTCTAAGCGGTTAGCACGAAAAAAAGCATGGCATGCTGATATTTTTGAACACGAGTTGACATGTGGTTTTATTTTTTAGTGTGAACCAAAAGAAAATTTTGGGGAAGAGGAGCCATCAAAAATTGCTTTCATAAGGCGAGCAAGAGAGGTGGTTTTAGGAGCGGAGACACCCCTATTTCTGTACATAGAGAAGTAAGTGGTATGTTTGGTATCACTACCATGTAATTCAACCCTCCTGAACTCGAAGTCATCATTAGTGTCCTGATTGAAGGTAAAGAAGTGGCACAATTGTGAAATTTGTGTCGCAGAAAATAATCAATTTTTGAAAAAAAAGCGGTAAAATCACAACATTTTCATTTTTGAGCCCTGGAGGGGTGACCAATTGGGTCAAGAAAATGTATTCATTGTAATTCAAACCTCCTGAATCCGAATTCGAAGTTGGTGCCCAGATAGAAAGTAGAGAATTCTCACAATCATCGAATGTGTGTAGCTTGAAGTGACTGATTTGTGCTTAAATTGACAAAAATTTTCATTTTTAGAAGAACAGCTCTTCCTCACTTCAATATAGGAAAAAAATTATAGAATAAAAAATTACTGATTTTCAACGCTCTATAACTTTTGTTCGAAACTATTTTTCGTATCGTCATTTTAGCAAATTTTTTCACTCGGGTGTCCCCAAAAAAAATTATGTTGCAGGAAAAAATCAAGATACGACAAAAAACTCGAAACAAAAGTTGTTGAGTATTAAAAATTCATCATTTTTTGTTCTACAATTTTTTTTCTATTCTGCAGCATTGAGAAGCCATTCTTCTTAGAAGATATAAATTTGAACTTGCATTAGTAGACTCGTGAATTTTTACAAAAATTGACCATTTTCTGCGACACAAATTTCACAATTATGCCAGTTCCCTAATTTAAATCAGGAAAGTCATACAGGGTGTCTAACCAGTGTTCCCGCGGATCCAGGCAAAAAAGGATCCGGATCACAAATCACAAATCACACCATATTTTCCAGCGGATCACGAGTCGAGGATCACGGATCCAAGGCCCAGGATCCGTGCTGATGGCTTCAATTATTTTTTTCTCGGCAAAAAGTGAGGGATGAATGAAAATGAAGCTGAATATTTATTTTTGGACTTTGAGCAATTGAATTTTACATTCAAATTGATTTTTTTTTGGATCCGTGAATTACAGATTCTTTTTAAAAGGATCCGGATCACATCACGGATAACGAATCAGTGTATTATGAAGAGAGGATCCGGATCACAGGTCCACAGAAAAAAGGATCCGGATCCGTGGTCAGAGGATCCGCGGGAACCCTGTGTCTAACAGGTCATGGAAGTCATGGAAAAGTCATGGATTATGCAAAAATTACGAGGTCATAAAAAATTCATAAATTTTTACTTTTCAAAAGTCATAGATTTTTGACTTTTTGTGTGCAAAATTTAGATGAGGTAGGTATAATTAATTTGAACTTTTTCGTGCTTTTTTATAAAAATGTGTTCTTCGAAATTTTTTCTCGTTACTAATGACAGGATGTCTAACAGGTGCTGAAACTGCTGAAAAGGTCCTCCATTTTACAAAGTGGTGCTGAAAGTTGAAAAATTACTGAAAAATGCTGAATTTAGCTCAAAAGTTCTCCTTTCAACACCAAAATTCAGTAAAAATTCATTTTTTTCAATTAGTTATTTCGAAAAAATTTCAGCTTTTGAATGATTTTTTATGCAAAAATTTTCGCCTTCGCTTCACTCAGACTCAATAATTTACTTTTTTATGAACCTGATAATAATAATGGATATTTTTTATAATTTCACGTAAAATGACATTTTTTCTAGCCACCCTCCTCCGTGAATGACTATCTGACTACTTCATTGATAAATTCAACTTATTCCTTTATTTTGATTTTTTCTCTCAAATTTGAAAATTTATGGACCTCGATGCTTGATGACACAAATTTTGATTTTTTCTGTCTCTCTGGAAAAAATATCTGAAAATATTAGAAAATTACAAAAAAAGCGGGAAAATGTCAAAAAATGTTGTAAAAAATGACAAAACAGTTGATGAAAGCTCCTCTGAATGTCCCTGATCATATCTATTTCCATGCTGCCATTGAAAGTTTGAAACATAGGACATGGTTTTGCTTTTTCTGCCATGTCAAACTGAAGTGCACATTCCAATCTGGCATATAATGTCTGACTTTATCTAATTGTAAGTTCAAAGGGTCGGATAAAATGTTATCATGTCTCGTGAAATGTCTAAAAGCCAAATTTCAAAACAATCTAAATTTTTTCAAGTACAAAAGTCAACTGACATTTGATAAAATTTTTCAAAATCGAAAAGTCAAAATTTCGGAAATTTTTCAAGCCCAAAAAATCGTTTGAAATCTGAAAAAATTTTAAAGTCTAGAAAGGCTAAAATAGCCTGCCGTCTGACAAAATGTCTAAAAGTCAGTGTTAGGTAAAAAGCTGTCTGACAATATCCTGATTTGAACTTTTTTCGAAATTTTTCAAATCCAAAAATTCATTTGAATTCTTAAAAATTTTCCAAGTCCAAAAAAGTCTGATAAAAATGTCTAAAAGTCAGCGTGACGGAATTCCGTGACATTTTTTACAGGTTTGGTCATTACTAAAGCATATCCTATGCTAAAATGTCAAAAAAAATTTTAAAAATGACAAAATTTTGATTTTCTCTGTCCCAAATCAGAAAATTTTTTGGTATCGATGCTTGGCTAAGTCAGAGACGTCGACACATCTACACATCAAAAGAAACATTTTGAAAAAAGTGGTCAAGACTGGTCCATTAGAAGAGGTTGATGAACTATCATAAGGTTTTTTCAAGAATCTTTCAATAGATGTAGATTGTGGAGAAGAGGTAGTTCGTAAATTTGAGAAACATCCTTCTGAACTTCTGAAAATGTTAAAAAATACTGAAAAAAGTGTTGAAAAAGTGCTGAATTTTGATTTGGAAATTTTGTTCGATACCCTGTAATGAGGATGTTACTCTGAAAAAAAAATTAAAAAACATATCCATATAAAACGAAGATAGAAGCGCAATAATAAGTAATCGAGGCACTGAGTTGGTCATCCAAGGGGTAAGGGGTTCACTGGATGTCTGGAAAGCTTCGTCGACGGGTAGGCGAATCGACGTAATGTGTTTTTTGTTCCCTTATATAACCAAAGGATCAGGCAGCCGGCGACTAATCGATAAGTTTAGCTTAGGCGATGGCTTACGTCGTCGGTGGTTGTTTTTGCTTTCACGATAGAGGGCAAGGGTACCCCCCGAGGGTAAAACGCGATGAAAATTTCAACGTGGGTTACGCGCGGTCGCGATATATGCCATTGGGTCGTGCCGGTGCCGATGCCGGTGCGGTAATCGATTCGACCAAGTTTTCCTTTTCGGTTCTGTTCGCAGATAGGTAGATATCGTTCATCACCACACGTACGATTCTCTTCAGTCTGTATCTGAAAAACGTGTACGGCACGAGTGCGGTCGTGTCAACGTTGCTGGCTCGTGCGTCTTTCAATGCCTCATGAAAAATAAGATACGACCGATAAATCGAGCACATGCGCCAGATAATGCTTAATTATCTTCGACAAATATCGTATATCCCTATAACTATAACAGCTCGTCGTATTTATTATACAGTTTTAATAAGTTGATATTGCCATCATCATTCTCGTCCTAATGGCTTACTCATCCATTATCTAAGTAAATCCACCAGCCCGAAATTTTACGTAACTCGATATACCAAACAGCATCATGTCACGTCGCGTGGAAAATTTCACACGTGTTACTCCGAAAGCTCCATTATTTTCAAAAGATCACGGCCGCTGTGGCCGTAGGCTCGTCCTTGGTGAAATTCAAGGACATCGAATACCAGTCATTCTTGAAAAGAGGCTAATTTTACCCATTTTGGCGTTTTCTTTTATCGCGGCGTTTTTACGTAGTTTTTAGCATTCGAAATGTTGTCGGTGAGATGATGGAGGGAGGGTGGTTTCGGTTTCGGTTGACCCCAATATCGAGTGTGTGCGTCATTTCAAGTGTCAACGTAAGGAAGCTATAAAAATAAACGCCCGGTGTGCGGCGTCGGCATCGTAAACTTATAAATTATCAATTTTTCTTTTCGAAAGTACAATGACGCAGTATGACTTTCTTTTTTTAGGGATCATTGAATGAGTTTCCCACGAAGGAATGGAGGAAATCTGCTTAGAAAAGAATTTGATCTTTGATCATGAAAACTGAAAAAGTGTAATTTGAGTTTCTACATCATCCTATAGACCATTGACCTCAAAATTGGATACCACTTATTGGCCCATCAGTTTGAGTTGATAAATATTTTGAATTTGAGCAACATTTAATTAGTGAATAGCAAAATGGTGAAGTTTGAAGTTTAGTTCGTAAATTCCATATTAATTAAATCTAAGAATGCCTGTGTTAATTTTGAGAAAATCTTGGAAATCGTCACATTTTATGAAAATTTTAAATTCTTTAATTTCCATGAAGATGTGAATCAGATTTAATCAACGTCATTTTGTTGAATCTGGCTAGATCAAAATCTATGCTAGGGTTGTTTTTATTCAACTTCAGAAGATAATATGATCAAATTATATGCAACTGGATCAGAGAAATCGTTATTTAGTCGGATCTATTGAAGCATATCCGATCAAATTTTATATAACTTAACTACATTATGTTTCACATAAAAGACTTGATCTCGAGTTACATAATTAAATGCAAAAAGATGAAAATATACCACTTTCTGAACCGATTTTGATCAAATTATGTTGTAGCCATTCATCGGGGGGGGGGGGGGGGGGGGGTGTTATGAAGAATGGAAATTGCATAAATAAAAGAGAGACAAAAATTCAAATTTTAAGACCTAGGTATATATTTATTTATCGATTTTTGACGATATTTTGAAAATTCGATACCAGCAAAAATAGATTTAAATCGAATATTGATAATTTATTTAATAAACTAGATTTAGTTCAAGGCCCCCTTCCCCCACAAACGACAAAATTACCCACTTTTAGAGAACATTTTGGGGAAAAAATGCAGTTTGAATGGGAATTTAAAAAAAAAATCCATCTTAGTCAGAAATTTTCAATTTTCAACTCTCTGTCCAATAATGCAGATTTCAGTTCGTCCCTGTACGAATTTCCAAGCCAAAAAATTCCATTTTACCCATTTTTAATCTTTTAAACCGATCAAAAATGTTTTTTTTTTGGAACCTTTTACCTTCTTACATTAAAATTCTAGATGTATTCATTTTCAGCGAAATACTTACGAAAGACAGAAATTCACGAACTCAGACTTCCAAAAAAAATTGCAGAATGTCTATTTTAGACCTCTATCAAGTTGAAAATATATTTTCAGCGATTGGTTAATTTTAGGACTGGACGCCTTAAACCGAACCAGGGGACACGAAAAGCTCCTCCATAATATATTCCATAGAAAAATTGCATTTCAAGTTGAAAAAATTGACTTTGAATAAAAAAATCTCCAAAAATAACGACTACATACATTTTTTTTATTTCATAAAAATTCAAGAAAATTTTCAAATCTTCCATTTTCACCCCCTCCATTCTCCTTTTCCTCAAAGTTGTCGACTTCGGTACGTCCCTGATATATTCCAGTTTAGCTAAAAAAAATTGTGAGTAATGTATAAAAATCCAAACTTTGGAATTGTATTAATTTAAAAAGGGTGAGATTGTAGACTCGAATCTGTTTTTCTGAATCGATTTGAAAACGGTTTCCAGCCCTTCTGGAGCCTTTAACCGAACTTTGGCAATCTTCCAGTAGCACAAAACGACACCATAAGTATCATGGAAAAACACAAATATTAGGAAACTAGCCGGGTACCCGTCCTTCGGACGGTTTGATTGGAAAACATTGAAAAAATGGTACGAATGTCGTATTAAAGGAGAAAGAGTCGAATTGCTTAGAATAGAAATATTTTAT
>FIZU01008464.1:0-12941 GCA_900064475.1 Pseudococcus longispinus
CCCCCCCCCATTCGTTTACCATATCAAAAAAAACAAATCTAAAAAACCTCGATTCTGGAGCCAATTTCCCAAACCATTTAATTTAGCAACGAATATTAAAATAAAAACGGCAAGGTTAAAATTAAAAGCCATAAGTATCCGTTGGAACTATCTATACGGATAATTTACTCATTTACAAAGTTGTTAGCTGAGTAATAATCACGAATCGAGTGCCATTTTCATGTTCGATTCGCATTATTATACATCTCTTTCACAGTTCGTGCCTCCGGCAGTAATTGACAATAAGGTTAGGTACCTATCGCAAACACCGGAGCGTTGGTAATAAAAAAAATTCATAATTCCAGTATCGCTCGCGTACTTCGTTACACATTCACGAAAGAGGTTTTCAAAAGCTTTTTTTCATCAATTTTTTTCACTTTATTAAAACGTGTCTTAATTATACAATTTTTTATGCTTTTAGACGACGAAATTAGTTCTAAAAAGTAACCAAGTAGCTTAAATCTTCTTTAGAAAATTGATCGTTTAATATGCTATTGGGTGTTAAATTGGGTTTCATATGATAATGACTCGAAAGGGTATCATTACCAGACACTTCGATGCTCGTGGTACCTTAATCGAAATTCATTCGGTTATACAATCAGTTCGACGTTGGGAAAATTTCAATTCACCATGACACTGATACCGCATCGTTTACTCATCTGTTTTTGTCGTAAGTATATATCGTATTTGTACTCTTCAATTGTGATTTTATTTGAAAATTTTCACCATTCACCTGGGTTCAAAATGTACATAAGCTCTTTGACACTTTTTTCTTCACAATTTAAAATAATAATCGGTTTATAATTTATTAAAAATTTTACACACTTTGGCACATTCTTATATCACATTTGTCAAGTTAACGTACAATTTATTATTTAACACTTTTTTTAAAAAACAAAAATCACATACCGATAAATATTTTTAAAATCCAAATTCGAATATTACAGTTTTAGCAAACGTCACGTGGGCCACGATTTTCGAAGATTCACAATATTGCATCCAACCGCCAAAAATATGTCCGAATCAAAACGTAACATTTTATTTATACACCAGGTAAACATATGTGATTCATTTTCAACATCGATGTGTTAACCTATCGTTACAATTAAATAACAAATATTTTTTCCATTCAATGCACGCAGTTACGTAATTTATTCAGCCTAATTATTTTCGCCGTCTCGGCGCGGTAACTCACGAAACATGGTTCTTTTACTTTTTTTTGATCGAATGTACGTACATGTATAACGATTAACACGTTAAGAATACGTACTTACTCGTACATATGAATCGACGTTATAATTCACGGTGAAGGAAATTATGCAAGGTGGGAATTCGTCATTTTGAGTGTTACCTACACGCTGGCTCGCTGGGTGGCTGTGTAATAATGACCGAAACTCGATCAAAAGATGTAAAAGAAAATTTACGACCAGGTTTTTTTTGGTTCGAATAAGAAATTTAACACTGTATTCGAGAGTCGACTTATCAATATCCGTTTCAAGTGAACCTCAGAATACGTATGTAAATGTGCTCTCATTAGTTCGTAATTTGCCAAATAATCGTCGATTCGAGTAGAAAAAGGTGGGCGTGTGCTCGATGGTCATTTTCAACGGGGTTGTGTCATGTGTCACATTAAGCTAATTCGTTTTATGAGCTTAATATCATGTAACTTGTAAGCAATAAAACTGATAATTTTTTGAATTATATACTTTGAAGGAAGGTGTGATTTAAGTAGGAAGTGATTGGTTTTTCAAGTACCTGTCATAAATACGAAAGGGGCCAATGATTTTTAATGTTTTTGTGTAGACTTTGGACCATTACAAATCAAAATTTAATCTTCGAACATACTTGTCAAAATACAATTTTTTTCCAAATTGAAGATTTTTTACTTGAAAAAAATTTAATTTTGAAATTGTCCAACAGAATTGAAAAAAATCACTATCGATCCTCTTACTTCTTCATCTTCCCTCGTCATTATCGTCCGCAATTTCCTCCCACCACAAAACTTAATTTCACGATAATTAAGAATTTTCTAATTTATAGCTATAATGTTTTGCTGTAAGCATTTATAATACTCAAAAACCTGCAACTCACCACTTCATTTTCTTAAGCATTTGAGGAGACAAAACGAAAGTAGAAATCTCTTTTGAAATCTTCAGATTTTTGGAGCATTACTAGAACCTAAAAAAAAAAAACAAATCACAAATGAAACTTCTTAGATGGCAATTTTTTTCAAAGAAAATTATGACAAACTCAAACTTGTAAGAGAAATACAAATTAATTGAAGTCAGAAAAGGATATGAGAGGAAAATGGGAAAAATTTCTCCATTTTCGTATCCTCCTCTGACTTTGATGAGTATAATATTCAATACCATATACTCATAAATCACAATTATGTTGTTGAAACAAGGAAAAAACGTAATTGTCACTTGACCAATTTTTTTTCGAATATTTACTTCAAAAAAAGGAAATAATTTTATGCTCCTTAGGAACACAAAAGCAAAACTTTCTTAAGTCAAATTACGGAAAGTGATGATTGGTTATTGAATCTAATGATAATGTGACTCACTAGTAGTTTAAAAAGAAACGTATAAAACATTTCACATCAGCGCAAATAAGGCTTAGAAAATCTAAAAATTGTTAAAATGAGATCTGAATTATTTTCGGATATCGTAAAAATAGTTCAAATCTTCATAGAAGCCCATAAAGTGAGGTAAAAATTCTCAAAAAAGGTGTTAAAAAATTTCAACACAACGAAAAAAATTATTAAAATTGTTTCAAAAAGTGTTTTTCACGAGTATGTAGTAAACCCAACTGAAAATGTCATAAAAACTTCGTAAAACATTGCAGAAGGTTTCAATTTTCGTAAAATTTGTTCGACATTTCAGTAAGGTACATACAGGGTGGCTCAGTAAGGTATAAAGTCGATCGTTTTGAAAATGAAAACGAAAAAAAACCACCAAACTGCAAAAATCTCGAAAACTGAACCCCTAGAAAAAACCTAATAGCTCAAGGAAGAAAGACAATTTCAAGCTCTGCAATTTTTACCCCTTGCATTTTTTTCGTAATACCCTTAGTTTGGTCAGAAAATCCATGTTTATGGGAAATTAACGAATTCAATCATTTCAAAAATGAAACAACGTTAACTGCAAAAATCCCGGAAACTAAGCCATCTGTGTGAGGGAGGGGAGGGGAGAGACTAGCTTGAAGAGAAAGATAATTTCAAGCTCTACAATTTTCATCCCTTGCATTCTTTCCGTAGCATTCTTAGTTTGGTCAGAAAAGTAATGTTTGTTGGAAATTCACAGGTCATAAATTTTTTTTCTTCATTTTCAAAACAATAGACTTAGTGAATTTTCCATGAAAATGGATTTTCTGGGTAAACTAAGGATGCTACGAAAAAAATGCAAGGGATGGAAATTGTAGAGCTTGAAATTCTCTCTCCTCTACGAAGTGTTAGTTTTTTTCTAAGGGGTTAATTTTCGAGATTTCTGCAGTCAAAAGTTGTTTCATTTTTGAAATTATCGACTTTCTTAAATTTTCCATAAACATTGGTTTTCTGGCCGAACTAAGGATGCTACGAAAAAAATGCAAAGAATGAAAATTGTAAAGCTT
Source organism: Pseudococcus longispinus (assembly GCA_900064475.1). NCBI lineage: Eukaryota > Metazoa > Arthropoda > Insecta > Hemiptera > Pseudococcidae > Pseudococcus > Pseudococcus longispinus. The sequence continues at coordinate 3,652 of FIZU01008464.1, forward strand.
GAAATTCTCTTTCTTCTACGAGCGATTAGGTTTTTCCAGGGGGCTTAGTTTTTGAGATTTTTGCAATCGAAGAGTTTTATTTAATTTTCAAAACCATCGACCTTTATGAATGGGCCATCCTGAATGAAGTAAAAATAGCTCAAAATGTCATAAAAAATTGGTAAAATATTGCAAAACAGTTAAAATTTTCGTTTTTGTTCAACATTTTATCAATTGTTAGAGTTTCTATATACCTATTCAAAATTTCATAAAAATTATTTAAAAAATTAAACGAAATTGTTTCAAATAGCACGATATATGTTAAAAATCCATAGAATAAATTATTCCCAACTCAAAAAAAATTATTAAAATTATGTCAAAAATGTTGTTTAAAAAAATTAGTCAATATTTTACTTCCTTTTTAAACAATTTATGTGATACCTATTACAAAATTTTTCAAATTTTCAATAAACATCGTATCAATTTAACAATTTTTTTTTTCATTTTAAGGAATTTTTTTCCTTTCGTGTTTTAGGGACTTTTACGAGATGTTTATGGGGATTTGATAATTTTTCCGTTGCACTAATACACAATTTTAATAACACTTCAAGCAATTTCTGCATCTTTCACAATTTTATTGAAATTTCATTGATTTTTTCATGCATTTTTAACAATGCACATAAAAAAATCAACATTTTTTAAACAACATTTTTCATAAATTTTCTTCAATTTCAAGTAAATTTACTGTGTTTAACAAAATTTTAGCAATATTCCATCGAAATTTTCATTTTCAATACATTAACCATCGAAAAATCTTCCAAATATGAACCTAGGCAATCCAATGACTTTCGAATAGGTCATCAAAAGAATATGGTTTTTGGTTGATACCAATGTAACAGTAAGCAATATTCTTTACGCATAAAGCTCTCGAATCATCGAATGTCTTTACACAGGTGTTACATGAACTTGACAGTGATCCATTTATAGCACTTGTAGGTACATGAATATTCGTATTCCCAGCTTTTCATATAACGATAATTATTTATGTTCATACGAAGAAGTAATTTGAGCATAATTTTCGTTCACGTATTTATTACGTATAGGTAGGTACCGATTGTGTAATTGTTTGCTCATTTGCACACGTATAAATATCACTCTGAAATAATTTGTTTTAAAAGTCAAGTTCAAGTCATTAGCTTAAGTGTTGGTATATCCCAGGAGCGCTGACTTCACTGAGGAAACCTCCAGTTACTGACTCCACCGAGGAAACCTCCGGGTATACTGGAGGTTTCCTCAGTAATGTCAGTATTTGTAATGTACTTACTGACTTCACTGAGGAAACCTCCGGGGTCTACCATATACACACGGAGGTTTCCTCAGTCATGTCAGTACCTCCAATTTACATTACTGACATGTACTGAGGAAACCTCCGGGTCAAACCCGGAGGTTTCCTCAGTACATGTCAGTTTAGAACAAGTCAGCCCTCTTGGGATATACCAGTGTCATCAACTCCTGCAAATTTGACGTAGCTGCTGAGGAATACGAGATGAGGCATATCAAGTCCCTGGGCTTTCTTTGGGGTGTGTATCTCACTCGAATATCTCTATAATATACTCGTAACTTTCGAAAGAAATTAAAAGCCCTGGGATTAAGTCGTCACTCATCACGTAATTTTACAAATCACACAAAAATTTAATTCACACGCGTTCCCGAAACTATCTACGTAATTTGTTAATTGACTTTGGACTGGTATTAAAGTCACCTTTGATTATATGAAATTTTCACTTTTAATACATTGTTTAAAACGAATCTCTGGCTTTTAGCCATGATTTTCATACCGATTGTTACCCTCGTTTCGATAAATGGATACTTCCATTACGTTTCCAAGGTAACGCCCACATTTCGCTTGATTTAGTTATCAACATTGTCAGGTGGAAAAATATTTTTTTCGAAAAAAAATAACACTTTGGTCGTATCTGCACAATACAAATATTAATAGAGTAATTATAAACATAATTTTTTTTATTTACAACCCGAGTTAAAAACGTTCCCCTCGCGATGCTTCCATTATCGTGCCTTTTTACAAAAAGATTCCGAAAAACAAAAGAACTAAACGGAAAATGTACACTTTTGTGCGAAGCTACACACAGTACAAAAGAGTCGGCTAATTTCTTAGGATTTGATTTTTTATTAGCTGTTTGGTTACTTGGAGGAAAAAAACCGTGTTTACGATACCCTGCGGTGCCATTATTCGTAATTTATGTGCTTTGCGTTTCATTCCTGCATCGTGGTCGAGTTTATTTTATAATTAAAAAAAGTACGCGAGAAGAAGGTACCTCGAATGGCGAAAAAGAGTAAGGAGAAAAGCAAACAAAAGAATGATCAATTTCGGTATAAAGTTGAATTAACGCAACAAGAAAAAAAAACTCGGGTCGTAATAGGAAAAAGTATCTATCGAATGTGATATTGGATTTAACAAGGGCACTCTGGTGCATTATGGTGCTTGCTGTGGTAATACGTGTATGTGTTATTGTGTGCAGCACACCTTAACCTCACTGTTTGGTCAATTTACCGGTAACAATACGACTGAGAATTTGAAGCAGGGCGAAATACCTACGTACATACGACTAATAAGCTATCGCTGGCTGGAATTGTATACATCAATGATCCCTATTTGGACGAGTGCTCTTTTCTGCAACGGCAATCCCTTTTTAACGGGGGTAGATCAACGCTGTCTCGTTATCACTACGTTTCTCTAGTACCATGATACAGCAGAGTACTATATTGTTGATGGTGAATTATACAATGCTCTCTTTATTACCTCGCGAGTGCGTCGACGGCGCGAATTAGCTTCCCGTTATCGGTATACGATTTTCAAACGAGATTGCTAATCCATTAATCGTTTATATTACGCGGTTGATTCGAGGCTACATATATCGTGTACCTAGCCGTGGTCTCGATTTCGAGTATACACCATTATCAGCATCCTTGAGAGAAGTATAGATAATAATATTCTATATAAAATCTAGGTCTCGGTTTTATTATCCAACCCTACGTCCCCTTTTCTTTCGCTCTCTTTAAAACGCAACCACCAAGTATTCGCGAATGGCTAATTTATGTAAAAATTCAAAATTTCGTTTCCTACGAAGCATTGGCCACCGCACAGCTCGAGGCACGGTTGCTGAAATAATCTGCCTTAGCATACTCGAAAATTACCAAAGAATTTTGCTAAATTGAACCAACCGTCATATTTTAATTGAAACATTGGCCCTATTTCAACGTAAAGCTAATAAATATAGGAAATTTCGCAGCCAAAGCTATCCAGTTCAAAGGCCTTTGTTGGCCGTATAACTGGCCGGTTTTTATTGCCTACCCTGTGCTGCCATTTTGGCCTCCCCTCTCTCGTTAATATCGGCGTCGTCGTAGCCGCGTTCCGAATACGCTGAATGGGCAAGAAGTCGTAGTTTTTATCCGATGGCGATGGCGATACCGATGTTTACCAGATTATGTAATTTTATGGTTTCGAAAAATTCACCGTTTTCGTGATGCGCTGCACTTCCCCTGCGCTTCGCGCAGACCATTTTATTGTTTCGAATTAATAAAGTGCTACTCGATGCTCAGCTCGGTGTTTCCGCATACGTACTTGTTTCAATCATTCGGTTTGCCAAACACTACGAGGAATTTTATTCCTTCCAAGTGCTAACAACCTCTTTTTCGTCGAACAATTGAATCGACCTAGGTGGAATATTTTTAGTCGTGGTGTAAGCGTAAACGTAACCGTAGGTGTACCTTTTTTTGGTTCGATTACCTACTTTAGTTTCATCATTATTTTATTATAGATACGTTGCAGGCGTTGTTTGTTTTCAATTATTATTCGCCGCCGTTGTAGTATTTTATACCTACGTGATGCGGAATATCGATGTGTTTGCTTAACGAGATTTATTTGCTGCGATGATCTCGTTTCACCGGCGAGATTGAGGTGAAAGTAGGTGAATGAGAAGTTGCCATCGGTAAACATTTTTGCGCTAAATCGTCGATTTTTTTTTCTTCACGTTGCGTTGACTCTTTTATCATATTCTTGGTTGACCTGATTTTACCTAGCTGCGTGAAAATTTTAATATTTTCTTATTTTCTGCGTTGGGTATCGCGCATATACGGGCTAATAACGTCACATTATGCAAATATATGTATATATTTTTTTTTGGAAAATGGCAATTGTTAAAATTTTTATATTAATTTCAAATATGATTAAATCGATGAAAAAGTTGCTCGAAATCTCGTTAAAATTGGTAAGATATTGAATAAAAATCAAGAAAAGTATTGTAAAAATGGTCCAAAACATTATGAAAATTGCTGAAAATGTGGTAAAAATTATTGAAATTGCAATAAAAATGATGAAAGTGTTGAAATTACCACAAAACCATTCTAGAAACTGACGAAAATCTCGTAAAAATTGTTGAAATTGTCATGAAAATGTTTTGAAATATGAAAAAAGCGATCAAAAAGTTTATATATTGTCGAAAATTTTGTCACATTTGTCGAAACTTTCTCAAAAGTCTGAAGATTAAAGCCTCCCAGGACCCTCTCTACTTATTTCCATTTCCATTCTACCCATGGAAGTATAGAACATAGAACATGCTTTAAGATTTTGCTCTTCCCGCTATGTCAAACAGAAGTGTCCATTCCAATTTGACTTAATTTCTGACTTTATCTATAATCTAATCGTAAGTTCAAAGGGTCGGTTGAAATTGTCACAAAAATAGGCAAAAATGTCGTAAAAACGGTCAAAAAATCGTGAAAATAGTTGAAATTACCATAAAAATTATTTGAAATGTGAAAAAAGTGATCAAAAAGTCATGAAAAATGTCAAAAGTGTTGAAGATTTCTGAAACCTGTCAAAAAATTATTAAAAACGTCGAAAATGATAATTATCAAAATTTTCTGTGAACTTTCTACAAATATTGCAAGAAATAGTCAAAAATCGTGAAATCTATCAAAAATCTCGTAAAAACGGCTAGAATTTTCTTTTAAAATTTTCATAATTTTTTTTTGCTTTTTTTGAGTCATTTTTAATGATTTTCAGTCACCGAGATTTTTGATGCTTTTAGGATTTTTTAAAATCTTTTTAACAAAGTTTTTACTGATTTTTATGATGAGTTAAAAAAATTTTGAGGAAATTTTCGACAGATTTCATGGTCTATTGACTATTTTAAAAAAATTTTAATGATTTTTATCGAAAGCTTAACGATTTTATCGAAGATTTTGACATTTTTAATCATTTTGTGACAAACTTTGTAAGATTTTTACTGATTTTCGTTAGAATTTTGACATCATTTTCGACGTTTTTAATGATTTTTGACAGTTTTTGCAGTACCTATTTTTATCAATTTTTGAAGAAGTTTTGGCAATATTTTTATACATTTTTGATAATTTTCATATTGTTTTGATTTTTTTTCTATTACATTTTTAACGATTTTTTCAAGATATTATGAACGATTTTGTCAACTTTTCTCATTAATTTTTGATTTTTTGACCAATTTACTGATTTTAATGACAATTTGAATAATTTTCACATGATTTTCAACCATTTTCATGATTTCTTTGAAATTATTTTTGTATCTAATATTTTCGATAATTTTTTTTTAGAAAATTCCAGCGTTTTCACGACATTTGAATTACTTTGACAACATATTTTTCACTGAATTTCCTTTCTTAATTTGGGATTCAATCAGCATTTGGGTCAACATTCGTCTCTAAGATGACTTTAGCTGGGTTGAAGCTCACGTGGTTCACCCTGTTGCCAGGAAAAAGTCGAGAAATTAAATTTTCGAAATTTAGCAGGTACTTTGAATGACGTTTAATTCAACGTAAAACGAATAGGTACAGCTAATTCGTTTTTTCGATGTTTCATCATAAAATATGTCGTGGGGGGGGGGGGGGATTCGGAAAATTTTTGTTGGCCTGAATAACTTTTCGAACTTGGAAAATTTTGGAATTTCTCTTAAGCTAATGGATTTTTTGGCGAATATGTAAAATTTATTCATGTAAAAAAATAAAAATTTAGAAAATCAATATCTTAGCATGAATACTTTACCCAAAAAATCGTTTGTTTTGATATTTTACACCTACTTGCGATGATTTCTCGCACCCAACCACTTTGCCAAAGAAGCACTAAAATTTAGTTGACATGAGATTGACACGAGGCAACCTTCGAATAATATTCGTAGTAACAGAATGATTTCATTTCTCGAAAATTCTCCCGATTTTTGACCCCATTTTGTTGCGTTATGAGGTTAGTAGTCAACATCAATTTCAAAGGCATCTTTGACAACTTTCTCGAAGAAATTTTTACGCTCTCTGGATTATCGGAGCGTGAATTTTTTTCCAAAATTTTCGTATAGAAAGATGAATTAGGTTTGTAGAAGAAGAAAAGTTATATTTTTTGTCGAAAAAAAAAAACGTTTCCTTGTTATTTTTTCCTTCATATTTCTTGCTTGCTTAGTAAGTAGTATCGTATTAATTTAGGTTTCGATTTTTATCAAGTATTTTTTTTTCTATGTTTCCTCTTCGCCTCTCTTTTTGTTCTCTTCGAAATAGACGACGTTATTAAAAAGCAGAGAAACGAAACGTAATAACAAAATCCGAATACATTTTCCATCGTTTTGAAAATTACTATTTGTAAAATGTCATTTTTGATATTCTTTTGCATCCTCGATTACCTAAACCTAAGATAATGAAAATGTTTCTATTTCATTTTTCGCATTGTTTTTATTCGAGCTGTTGAAAGTTTAGATGAAGAGTGAAAGGGAGAAAAAAAGGAAATTCTAAGATGGTTCATTTTACCAACTCATCCAGTCATTAATTTTATCAACGAATGCAGTTTCTCCATTATAGGTACTTACCTATTAAAAAGACGAGCAACGTAGTTGGTTTATGGATAAGCAATTAGACATGTCGTCTCGTCGACTTGCATTCTATCATTTTACCAACAGCTCTAGCTACAAATCACCAGAGGGTTTGGCTTTTTTGAATGTTTACCGAATACGTTGCTATAAAGCTGGGTTGACAGATTCGTAGATGATAAATAATTCTCGCTGATAATCGTCTCGATTAATTATTCGCGGAATAAGGAAACAAATAGATGGTATTTGTATCTTCAGTCGATGAGTTCGGTACAAGAAACAGAAGAATAAACGTAAGATCGTGTATACGTACAAAACCCCAAGTTTTCATTTTTTTCGCAACAAAATTAAACTCATCTGGGATGTTTTATCGTAATTTTGAAAAAAAGTTGATAAAAATTTCGGCCCAAAAAACCCCCAGCAAACTTTTACGTGATTTGAGAAGTTTAAAATTATAATGTTTTAACATATTTAAGTTTGTGCTTTCGCGACAAAGGTTTCGTGTAGTTAGGCAAGTTTGCCGGTAGTATTTTAATAGGCGCGTTTTCGAATTACCATTAAATTAGGTATATGGACGAAGACGTGAGTGGGCAGGGTGGAGCAGTTGGGAGGGAAACGCGACCGCTAAAAACCACGTATATAGAATTATGCGTAAACGAAGGAGAATTTTCTCTCGTCTAAGTATATACTTACAATGGAGGAATAACGAAACACGCCAAAGAAGAAATTTGAATATCGTCGGGTGATTTTAGATTTGGATTTATTGCGATTATATTTGGTTGGTTTGATACACGTCGTGGCGTGGCAGCGACCTCTGTACAGGGTGTTCCTGTAGTAGTGCAACGCCTTCAAACCAGAGATGCAGCAACCCGAACTACCTAAGTGTATGCACGTTTACCGATCCCAGGATCTGAAGGGCCAAAGTTGTGCATTAGTCTTGGTAGATGTTTCAAAGCGTCGTAACTCCGCCGATGATGATGATAGGCAATTTCTTTTGAAACTTTCTTGTTGAACTTTTCAAGCTCTACAAAATGAGTTATATTCATGTTTTGTCTAACTCTAAAATTGAAGGAGCTGTAATGATTTGAAAATTTGTTTTGTAACTACTTCAATTTTCAAGTTATGCAAAATTTTGCGGGATTAATTTTTTGTTGAGCTCTACAAAATGAGCGAATAATTTTTTATTCAGCTCCGAAATTGAAAACATGAGAGACCATTTTGAAAACTTTTTGAAAAGAAAAAATTGAATTTTAAGAAAATAAGGTCACTTTTCATCATTTTAAGGGTTCTTGCTCCTTCAATTTTGGAGTTATGCTAAAAACTATTAGCTCATTTCGTAGTGCTCAAAAAGCTCAATAAAAATGGTTCTTACAAAATTTTTCAAAACTTAAAAATTGAAAGAGATATGAAGCCTACAAATTTTCAAATCATTGTAGCTCCTTCAATTTTAGAGTTAGGCAAAACACTAATATAACTCATTTTGTAGAGTTTGAAAAGTTCTACGAGAAAGTTTCAAAAAAAATTTGCCTATCTATATTATCAGCGGAGTTACAACGTTTTTAATCGTCTGCCAGGACTATTGCACAATTTTGCCCCTTCAAATTCTGGGATCAGCAAACCTGCCTTCACTTAGGTAGTTTGGGTTGCTGCATCTTTGGTTTGAAGGCGATGCACTACTACCGGAACACCCTGTAGATGTAATTTCAAAGAATTTCGTAGTATTATTTTTGGAAAGAAATAAACGAAAATTCAAAAAGACACAAAGTAATTTTACACCGAAATGATGTTTCGAGCTAACTTCTCTCTTTTTTTTTGCATCACTCGCGACGAATGGCAAAAGCTGAGCGGCGTTGGCGGCGTAAACGTCGACGATTTATATTTTCTAGTTATATGGTAACATTTTCCGTTTGGCAGCGATGTTGTATCACGTGCCTTCTAATAATCCCACAAGGGTACTTCCTTACATAAATAAGAATAAATGGCGTATACCGTCAATTATTTCGCTTCAATAAACTTTCATCCGCATTTTTATGAATGTATCGTGATTTTCGTCTATTGTTTGTTTGCATTTTTTTCCCAATTGACTTTTAATTTTTTTCTCTTCGGTTCGTGATGTAGCCTGACTGTGGGTTTGAGGTAGAGGGGGAAGCCCACGTCGGTGTATTTATATTACTCGCGATGACGAAGAAGAAAACAAGCGTGTTGTGTAAGCTTTTTAGCTGATTTTCGAGAATCGAAAAATCAGCTATTAAATTTGACCCGACAACGGGACCTGGGTGCGGGAGTAAAATTTCTCGACGTTTCATGACCAAATAAGACCCCTGGTATGATTTTCGCATTTTTGTATTTCTTTATATATATATAGGTATACTTCCACACGCATACGAACCCACGAAAGGTTAAAGTTAC
>FIZU01008473.1:0-19063 GCA_900064475.1 Pseudococcus longispinus
AAAAAATATCAGGTTTTGAATGCCATTTTCTGTAGAAGGTTTTTCCCCCCCCCCCCCCATTATTCCATTTTGGGTGGGAGGGACGAGAGGGAAGATAAAAAAAAAGTCTTTCCCTAATCCATCCATTTTAGATAATATAATTTTGTGTACTGATTTTTTTTTCTTCAAAATTTTGACATTTTTGTCAGAAACTGAATGATTTTTAATGGAGAGGGGAGGGGGTGTAGCTCGTAAACTTGAGAAATATCCTGCTAAAGATTTAGAAAATTCTGAAAAATGCTGAATTTTGAATTGAAAATTTTTGTTAGATACCTTGGTTTTTTATCTATGTCAATATGAACAAGTTTTCGACTTTATGTCTTTTAATTTCGCTTGAAATTTTTTCACGAGATATAGCCACTGAATAACTGAAAGAATCACCTTTTGTTGATCCCCGATCCTTTCGAGAGGCGAAGGATTTAATTTATTTTCGTGATATGTTGTAGTAATCCACTTCAGAAATAGCATAGCCAGTATTTTTTCAAGTAAGGGACGAAATATGCGAAGGACAGCAGTGAAAATGCAAAAAAATTGAAAAAATGGGGCCAAAACCACTGAAAAATTGAATAATTTTTGAAAAAAAAAATAGAAGACAGGAATACTTTATGAAAATATTATTATCATTAAAAGAAAAGCAAAAAATGCCCATGTTTCGAACATTTGAAAACACAATTTCGACTTTAAATAAGGCTTTTGCACTTCTCGTTACCCTCCTTAACAATTACTACTGAAATTCAGAGAACAAGACAAACAAAATTTACCTTTGGGGGGGGGGGGGGTAAAAAATTGCATAATAAGTGGAAAGTTGATTTTTAAAAATGAACCTCGTCATAGCTGGATTTAGAGATTAATGTCAAATTCTGCAAAAAAAAATTGTCAAAATAAAATAAACTGTTTATATTCTTTTGAAATAACTCATTTTCAAAATGGACCGTCTGATAGGTGATGGATTATCGCCCCCCCCCCACATTTTGCGCCGCAATCTCTAGGGTGGTCCTTATTTTGGAAATTTTTCGGAAGTCCCTGTCAGTTGATTACACATGGAAAAAAAATCTATATATATTTTAAATTTTTTTCTCCAGCTTCATTTCAAGTGGTGCCCCCCTAAAAATTAAAAAAATTTACAAAAAATGTAAAAATTTCAATTTTTTAAAAAATTTTGAGTAAAATTATCACAACATACGTATTTTTACCCAACAGGACCAGTTTCAACAATATTTCATCTTTACCATTGTTTTTATGGAGAATTAAAAAAAGTTATTTTTTAGCATTTTTCAAGTTATTCAAAAAAAAAATCTGTAAAAAATTAGAAAAAAAAAATTATAACTAAAATAGACTCAACACACACATTTTTACCAAAAAAATCGTATTTGACGATTTTTCGCCTTTAGTTTCATTTTCAGGACTCCCATCTTTCATATATTTTCCTCACTTTTTGACATTTTTGAAAATTTTTCAAGGGTACAATAATGATGAAAAAATGCTAAAAGTAAACGGAAGAAGGATATTAGTGGCAGAAATGAAATTCATAAGAAAAACGGCAGGAGTCACCCCAAGGGATAAGATTAAATCCAGAGACCATTTCGAAAGAGTCTGGGAGTAACGCCAATTTAAAAAAAAATTAAAACACAAAAAAAAGTGGAAAAATCATGTCGAAAGGATGAGAAGTCTTTTGATGTAAACCTGTAGGGAGACGGAGAGAAGGAAGATCGAAGATTTTAAGTTCAAAAATTTTGGATTTTCTCAGACTGGAGATTTCGATGGGATGAAAATTTTTTTAGTTTTATTTCCAAGGTGTCCAAAAAATAACAAAATATGTTTTTTGTCAAGAAATTCAAATGAAAAAGGTGTAGGTATCATATTTTAAATTGATCTAGTCTAGAAACGAGATGAATTAAGCTAGTTTTTATGAGAGGTGCATTTCTGAAATTAGTCCAATGGTTTCCAACAAATTACCAATAATTCCTACAAAAATGAAGATGGATTTCTTTGCTCTTAGAAGAATGAAGAACAGCTTCTCTCCACTGCTAGATACAAAAAATTGTACATAACAAAAAGTGATTGCCTTCAAAAAATGCTCTGCAACTTTTGTTTGAAACTTTTTTTGTATCGTCAATTTAGCCGATTTCTTCACCCCAATATCCCAAAAAATATATTTAAAAAAATCTCTATACGAAAAAAAGTTTCTAACGAAAGTTGTAAAGCATTAACAACCAGCCAGAGAAGATGAAAATAGAAGAATTTACACAGCATCTTATCCAACTGCAAAAAACTAGATGCTCAAATAACTCCGCGAAAAAATCTACATTCATCACCGTACATTAAAACGAAATGGTGACAAACGGGTCAGTCGTAATTCCTTGCATCTTTTTTAATCAACCTCGGCTGGATTTAATTCAACAAACTCGAGATTAACTCGACTACCCGCCACTATACCTTTATTGGTAATTCCCTGGCAAAAAATCCAATCATCACTGCAGCGAAACGTTTACTCAGCAGCATTTCAACAGCAACGTATACACGATGACTCTGGTATTCCGAAATCTAGATCGTTTTGCTTGACGTATTGTTAAACACGGCCAAATAATTAATTACAACTCGCCGTCGAATCGCTGTATACCTATCGCAGCTCTAATATCCGACTATAGGTACCTGCAAACATATAAAACAAATCCCAAATTATCGCCCAATTTTAATCGGAGCAATTGGTTAACACGTTTTTGATGCATACGTCAGCAATCCTATACCCAGGCTAAAACCCAACTACAAACGGATATATCGCGAAACCCATTCTTTGTACAAGCACTCAATACACACACCGAAAGAAGAAAAAAACCCGAGAATTAATTCTTTTTAAATGTAAATCGCCAGCGAAATGCACGCGGTAGGATGAAATCAAGCGTAAAAATTAGGCCGAATCGGAAGATTTTCACATTGTAGTATATTTTTGCATTTTTGCTGCGTTTGAATAAGTATACGAGTACACGACGCCGGGCAACTTTATGGTATATGCTATGTAAATTGGCGTAACCGACAAAGTAAAATGCAATGAGCGGTTGCGGTCAGTTGGACGAAAATCATGGTTTGTTGGATTTGGAAGAATGCGCGAATTCATCGATTCGAATGGCGATGAAGGCACGCGTTTTGTTTCGAGGTATATGGATTTTGGAGCTGCAGAAATATCCATTTGCTGGTTGCATTTTGTTTCTTTGTAATCACCGAGCACGTTAAATTCAACTTTAACCTATTCGCGAAATGTTTATTGCCTTAGGAAACGAAATTTAATTATCGGATAAGGTGTATAATTGTCGATTGCTAAATGGTAAATATTTTTCGATTTTTAATTAACTACGCCAGCCAGCTACAATGCAACAGCCTTGAGTACGTGAGCAAACGGTACGTCTACGTTGTATATGATTATTTTGTATTTCGACATTTTTGAGCCGGCGCATGCATCGACGTATACCTTTCCAAGTTAACGACATTTTCGACCATCGACGTCGTTCTTCGTGTGAAATGTTCGCTCGAAATGGTTGAAAAACCCAACCGTTGATACCATTCTCACGAAATGTATAGCGCTGGCCAACAGAAAGCGTACTTACGTGGACCAGTAAGCATCGCATGGCGAAGAGGCAATAACAACGCTATCATAATTTTTTGGCCGAACCGAGTGCAGCAAGATAATGAAACGTACCAACAACCTACGTCTTTTATGGTTAATTTTTCTGCAACGAAACATTTGTTTCTTCTTAAATTACCCGACAAAGATTCTGATTGCGGGTGCAGTTTCTGGAGCAAAACGCGACAAATAGTGACTAATGTCTTGGCGGCAGCATCATCGGCCAGTCATCAACCACTCTATTCGCATCGCCATTTTCCGATTCACTACAGATATGGGTTAGAAGGAAACTGGAATATGCTCGATTTATTCTTCTTATACTTATTCGTTTCGTCTACAGCGTGCTATTTCGTTTTTCTTTGTTTTCGACGGTTTTTTTTCTTCTTCGGCGTAGTCTGACTCTGTATCTGTAGTACGTAGCACAACAGAATGAAAAAAAAACAACAAACAAACGCGTTAACGATTATTTGCTTTTTGCGGTATCTTTTCTAGCAATAAATCGAATCTAGCGTAGCGTGCGATCGCATTCGTCCCTGTTAATTGATAAAAAGGGTAAATTTTTTCTAACTCGGTTACGTAGATAAACATACGTTATTGTTGCCGAGCTGGTAACGAATTGAATTCTAAATCCATTATACGTACTTATTCTCGATGCAAAAAACACTCACACGAAACACTCGGCTCCCTTCGAACTGGCCTGTCTTGGTAAAAATTTTCAAATCCGTAAATTATATCACGACGACCACTCCCGAAGTAGGATTTTTACCAACACGTTTTATCGTGACTTCCTCATTTCATATGCGAGACAATTTTATGCTTTGCCATCAAACCAAAGGCGTGGAGGCAGCGAAACGTCGAAAAAAAATGCTGGAACATTTGAATATAAGTAAATACTTTGCCGCGGCGATAAAACAATAGAAATTAAGAAGCTTAGGTACATCTATATTTATAGCAAATGTTTGAAAAAAAAAAAGTACTGATGAATAAGCTCGAATGCGTGTCGACTGTGGCACACATTCGATGCACTGTAAAAAGTTTCACCTTCAATATAGATAGGTATACAAATACATAGGTACATTGGTTTGTAGGAAGGCGACGGTGGCGGTGATAGGCGCTACCACACAATTCTCTAACTCTTCACCAGATTTAAATGCTGTAGCCAGTGGTAGGTTGGAATAGGAATACGAAGTGGTACGATACAAAGAATTACATGACAGACAAATCGTGATCGAATTAAACGACAATGGAGGACGAAGTGAACTTTCACCCGGTTTACAATATTTAAACGAATGCGTGTAATCTTGTCACGAAATCACTTGTATTTAACTATACGGTCACTTTCGTCAAACTGCGTTAAAATTTACAACCATACCACTTCACAATGTCATCTACTTTGTACACTAAATCTTCTCGAGCATGAATTATAATTTCTTTTTTTTTTCGTCGCTGAGGCTTCTTCTTGGTTGTTGTAAGAGTATCTGGGTATTTTAATATACCTAACACGAATTTGTACGAAGGAGGTATTGAAAGCAAAACGGGTTATTGACTCGAGTGGCCTTTCTTTTTCGAGAAATTTTCTCCGAAAGAAGTATCGAAAATGGTGAGAGAAAATGCGAGATTTTTTAGTGGAGTTGAAAATCTTGATGATGGTTACAGCAGGGGTTTTCTGTTTGCAGGAAATTATGATTTGGAAATAGTTTGCATCGTTTGTGTTTAGTTAGCTGGTAAAGTCAGAACCATAATTGACAAATGAAAGCTGCGGGGTTTGAAACCCTCCTGAGTACGAATGGGGATACATCTAGGACACTGTTATTTTGTATATCTCGTGTTGCTGGTTCAAAGTCTCTCTCCAGTTGTAGCTCTGTAGTATCCTCTGGTTCCTGGAGGTACTAGGTAGAACAGTCGCACCGTACGGCTAATTTTCTTGTAGATTCCTCTCTCCCATCGGGCTTTTGCACCCCAATACCTATAGATTCAAGTAGACAATGATGGCTCTAATTCTGTTCATAAATTTATTAATCTCCTGGCATTAAATAATGATACCTACAAAACCATAATCATTGAGTTAGGTCCAGCAACATGCCATTTGATCCAATCTGATCCACTTGTTCATCACTAAATATATGTAGACTACTACAAATGCCTGATTTAGTTGCATATAATTTGATCAAATTGTATAATAAGTACCTACAAAATAGACCCAACTATAAATCAAAATTATTCTGTCCAGTTGGATCTAGCAACTTGCCGTTTTGTTAAATCGATCAAGCTGTACATCACTACATCTAACCAGGGCATCACAAAACTCAACTGACACATGTCACCAATTTCAAATTTGAATAATGCTCCAAAAATGTGAGAATAATGTGGTTTTTGTCTAATCTGAGCTCCCTGGATGAAGAGAGGGAATACGAAGTGTAAATACAATACCAGAGATGGCGAAAAAGCTTGTGTCCAGTTGTGTCAACTCTACTGACACATGCCTGACACCGTGTTGGAGACGTGTCAACTTGACCAATGTTCAGTATATAGGCTTAGGTTCAAGCAGGCAATATGCAATTTTGGAAACGACTGCTCTTTTGAGTAAGTCAATTCTTCTGCATGAGTGATTTTGATAAGCGAAGCGCTCGGACCAGTTTTATTGCCCTTTTATGCCACCCGACTCAAATTTGAAAGACCTGCTGTTGGCATGGTAAAGGGCCGACGTATTGGAAGTATTTCCCCTTCCAATAAAATTGTCTACGTCGAGCCAACACTCCGAATTCGGGTCAGTATGAATTTTGTACTCCTCCGGCAAGCATCGGAAGTTTCCTCTCATGCTTGCATGCATTCTTAAATGGAATTGAAATACAGTCCTTAATATCGAACAACCAACTCTAGTTCACACAGATCACAAGGGGGGTTTAGACCCAAGGGATCAAGTTTTCTGCATTTTGAGGTTCCAGCAGGTTTCTGACAAGTTTACTGGAAACCTGCCGGAACCAAAATCGACCTAAACAGGTCAATAAGCATCCAGAAAGAAGTTTTGGACTCGAAGAATCAAGTTTTTGACATCTTGAGTTTCCGGCAGCTTTCCAGCAGGCTTGCCAAAAACTTGCCGGAACCGAAAATATCTTACACGTGTCGACACCAAAGTCGTTGTAGGGTTTCCTAGTTGCTTTCCACGCCTTCATCTGAGTTTTTATGCTCAATATTTCAAACTTTGAACAGTATTGCCTTTCGAATCGAAAAATTGCTACATCTTGGCAAGGGAGCTGGGCTTCATAAAGTATACGTCCGGCATCTATTTTAACAGGGCGCCATTTTTTAGTAAATAATGAGCCATGTCTCGAAATCGAGACACGCTGGTTCCAAATGGACCCCGGATTCGGGATGAGCGACCTCGAATCTCGACTTTTTTGAAATGGTCCAAAATCTCAAAAATCCCTGGACTAGGTAAAGCCTTGGTATTTTTTGTCCCCGAAAAGTTTTGGTCCGATGTAGTCAAGAAAAGTGTCGGGGAGGAGGTAATTAGACTCCAGAAATTCATCGGCGGTGTCAGTTCGATCGTACCTGGTATGTTTTTTGAGAAAATGGCCATTTTTAGGCCCGAAATGAGCTCTAAAATTTTGGTCCCCGAGGGGGTATTCGGAGTTGGTTTCTATGTTTTCTGAATGACACGCGTGTCATCAATTTGAACAATGTCCCAAAAATGCGGGATGGATGTGATTTTCGACTTATTCGAGCTCCGTGAACACGTTTTGCTATTCTTTGATTAAATGTTGCACAAAATATATACTTATAAACTTGAACCTCTGGTTCAACAAGATACTTAGAATCATGCAATCATGATTACTTCTGGAGTGTAGCTGTAGATACACTAGTGTACATCAACATCTTCAACCATATCGAAGTCGATGTAGCTGTGAAGATAACACATGGCTCATTAATATTTTTGCATTTAGATTTAATTATCATTAAATTTAATTAACAAATCTTCTCATTCCTCTATCTAGATCTGTTTAAATTCATTTGGAACTTTTTAGATTCATGGATGCAGAAAAAATTTCAATTAGATCTATTTGCTTTTATGAATACAGAGTGCCCCAAATTCCGTTGGGAAGAATGGAGCAGTTCATATTTTTTTAATTTGATCTACCCACCCAAAAACTTGGAAAAACTCCAATGGTTTGCTCCCAGCTCCAGAGCATTAGGATATCTATTTGGTATCAGAAAAGATACAGCCCCCTAAGAGATAGGGGGAGGGGGCTGCATGTTTTTGCAATTTCTCATAGTACTCAACTTCACCGGTTAATAACTCCGCCGCCATGATACTTAGCTCAAAACTGTTTTCACAGTGCAAAAGTGTGTTGAATTGCGATTCGAGAACTTTCATCAAAATTTTCAAAAGTTGAAAGTTGAACTTTTGGATTGAAAGTTCAACTTTCAAAATGGCGCTGTGAGTGCGAACTATAATTGAAAATTATGTAGAAAATTGCCATTCAAGTAACTTTTGATGGTACTTCGAACTATACCATTTTCAAGATGGACACTGTCAAGGGGAAGGGGGGAGCTCCCCTCCAAATTTGGGTCAGAATTACAAAAAAGAAATCCTGGCGTGTAATATATCAAATGATATGTTTTCGAAGGTGCTGAACACGAATATGACCTTAGATTTTCGATTGATCTTCATCTGAGGCCCCTAGCACCCCCCTAGTAAGGCGAAATGTCAAACAATTCATTCAAATATATGTGATACATGAAATAGTAGGTTTTCGGTGGCGCTGAACACGAATATGGTCATAGTTTTTCTATTGGACCTCATTTGAGGCCCTCAGCCCCCCCCCCCATATAAAGGTCAAATTTCAAAAAATTCAATAATTGGATGATTTTTTTGAGAACTACGAGAAATTTCAAAAACGAACATAGCTCACTCCCACCCCCCTTAGGGGACTGCGAGCAAACCAATGATGTTTTTCCAAGTTTTTGGGTGGGTAGATCATACAATGAAAAATTTGAGCGAAATCGAAGGACATGAGGTCGAAAATTGCATTTTTTTTGGTTGAGTTGATATGAAATGACTCTAATGTACCTTCACATATAGTTTATTGTCAAACTTGAAGGAATTACGACGCTTCAAATTTTGGAAACTGAAATTTTTTCTTTCATTTTTTAATCACATCCAATAAAAAACTTTGCCAATTTGTAAAGTTCAGGACAAACAAAATTGCTCATGCTTTCGTACGTCCTAAGCTAGAAATTGAAGGCCCCATAAAATTGAAAAAGTCCAAATTTTACAATTTTTGCAATACTTTCTTGTAAACTTATTCTTGTGACACTCCTTCCATTTCAGATTAGACCATAGTAATTCATGAGCAATTTGATCAGTGACTACTATCACGACCTGTCTTCTTTCCAATTAAAGATTGCCCCCCTCATAGATCGAACTAGATTAAAATCCAAATTCATAGATAGAGGCATTACGGATATGAAATTTGATCTAATTTCTTATGAAATAGATTGGATGAAAAAACCCTCATTTATATAGGTATCTATTTCTGTATCATCTTGATAGACTTTTATTTCCGATGGTCGTTGAATATTTGGCACCTTTAGCGGGTGCTATGAAATATTACACCGAACACCTTTAGTCGGTATGGTACTTTTGGCAGATGCGATAATTTGAAAAACGTTGTAGAACGGTTTAGTTGTTGTCGAAACGATTACCGGACAGTTGGTTCGGTCGTTTCGGGCATAACAGTCTCCTACTGTTTATCACAGATACTCGCCGAAGCGTGAAAAAATTAAAAATACGCTACGCGCGGACGTTATCGATAGTTGATTAATGACGGACGCAGCGTCGACGGCGGCGACTCCGGTATCGCTGCAATGCGACGGCATCTCGGTCAAAATTATGGTCCTGGTCGGCTGTCATTAATTCGTATAGTAATTTGTAGAATTGTCGAGTGTATATTTTTTTTTCAAGATCAATTATTTCAGTTATACAACCGAAGACGTGTTGCTATCGTAAATTATTTTGCAAACGACCAGCTATGAGCTACCTACTGATTCACCTATGTTTGGAATAGTCCCAAACCGTCGACGTTCGTTCGCGTATACGGTATAACCATTAAATCAAAATATTAATAGCTCGAGTTTCCAAAGTGTAATTAAAATTGACAATATTTATACGAATTATTCGCTCGCTGTAACGAATTATCCGACGTTATGCATTTTATACCGGCATATACTCGTGAGTTGCGAAAAGAATTTGAGACAGAGATGCTTTATGAGTACGAGTATCTACAAAATATTATTGGTGACACGAATTTTCGAATGTGAATTCTGCAGCTAGGAGGAACGGTTATGTTATTCAATCGTTTTCTCTCCCAACCTATGTTTGTTTCAAAATCTCAGAAAATGTTGATTAGATAGGTAAATGTTACCATAAATTAAACGATGCCCGAAAATAGTGTCCGCATATAGGTCAGTTTTTAATTTATTGCACCCGGTAAAATTACATAATTTGTGGCTTACCGATGGCAGTATATTGCAGTTATAATATCTTTTCTATTTTGTCCTGGAATTTTACAGTTTCGGCAAATGTAATCAATGGGGAAATAAATTACCGAAAATTGATGTTTGAACTAGTTATAAAATGTTTTAGCCCAATTTCAAATTTTATTCCATTATTGAAATCTTGAATCAATTCTTTTTTCAATTTTATGGCTTAATTTTGTGAAATCGTCCCATCAGTTCAATCATTCATATGAACATTCAAATTGAGAAAATAGATACATTTGTATTTTCATAACTTCTTTCAACAATTTTTCACCTAAATTCTCATCCGTTCTATCGTATCGATAACATTTGTGTATTTCAACCCCCCCCCCCCTTTCCAGAAAACCCTAATTGTCTTCAAATTAATTTTGGTTAAGTAGCAGTTGAAAAATTGAAATAAGGGTTTCCTACCGTGTAAAAGATTTAAAATCTTGTATATTTTTGAGAACTTCGAATTTGGAACAAAAAAAAATCAAAATTTAGTCATTTTTAAAACTTTTTTTCAATTTTTTTCCAAAGAAAAACACACAATTTTGTCATTATCGCCACTTTCCAACATTTTTGAGATTTTTCAAACTTTTTTGGAAAATATTTTCAAATTGTGGACAGAAAAAATCTAAATTTCGCCATTTTATCAACATTTCTGATATTTTTTTCAACCTTTTTGGAAGTAAAAGAACCTTGTGACTTTTATCTATGTTCAACAGTTCAAGTATATTAAAATATTCATGAAAAAAATGTTTGGACAATCCACCAGCCTCTCACGATGGACCAATTTGGATCATTTTTTTGCAAAATGTTTCTTTTGTCATATAGATATGTCATCAAGCATCTAAGTCCAAAATTTTTCAAATTTGGGATAGAAATATCCTATGATAAAAATAAAAATTTTGTTATTTTTCCAAAATATGCCTTTTTCAGTAAACCAATTTTAACCACCCCTCACCCCAATTTTTGTTTTAACGTGTAGATATGCCACCTTGCATCGAGGTCCAAAATTTACAAATTTTGTACCAAAAAAATAAAAGTTTTGTAATTTTTTCAACATTATAATATCCCTAGAAATTTCGTAATTTTTTCGAAATGTTTCTTCTGACTTGTAGATATATCATCAAGCATCAAAGTACTAGAAATATAATAACATTTTCCATGAAAATTAAAATGTTTCGTACGTGAATTAGGTAGGTAGGGCTACAATTATTTTTCATTTAAAAAACGCCAATGAAATGTCAAAACGTCAGAATTTGATATGCTAGAAAAGTGATTGAAATATGGAAGAAAAGAAAAATATCTCAAAATCTGAAATTTTAATTCAAAGTCATCAAATGCTTCGACAAATCAATGTCTTCATTATTGAAATAAAATTGAATTTTTTGAATTTCTCTTACTCAAAATGAATGTTTTCAAAAATTTCTTGATTTTCATCACAGAACCTCGAAAAAGTATCAAATTAGCTGTAAAACTGAACTGAAATTTATTAAAGTGAGAAAAATTGTAAAAACGTAGTTTCAGCATACACGTTCCAATCTAGTTTGAATCACAGATTGAAAAAAATTCAGCTAAAAAATTCAATTTCTTTTTACTGAATATCCCAAAAACAAGAAAAAAAGTTTCAGCAAACACGTTTTGAAAAAAGTAGGTCTTTGAAAGAAAAATGAGTATTCATTTTTTTTTTAATTTTTCAAAATTTTAAAGCAAAATGGTCACAACGTAGGTACCTATACCCAAAAAAATCATTTTCGTTAATTTTTCATTTTTTACCTTGTTTTCACAATTTTTGACATTTTTCATGTTTTTTTGAAACACATCTAAAAAAAAAAATTAAAAAATTTTTTTTACCAATAAAATGGTCTTAACACATACATTTTTACCCAAAAATCCCGTTTATGGCGATTTTTCATCTTTACCTCCATTTTCAGGAACATTCATTTTCTGTATATTTTCTTCATTTTTGATAGTTTTTGAAAAATTCTCAAGGGCACGATAATAATGAAAAATAGTCATAAACGGGGTTTTTGAGTAAAAATGTAAGTGTTGAGACCATTTTGTTTGCAAAAAAGAAAATTCAAATTTTTTTCAGAATGTGTTGATACCATTTTGTTTGCAAAAAAGAAAATTCAAATTTTTTTCAGAAGTGTTTCGAAAAACATGAAAAATGTCAAAAATTGTCATAAAGGGATAAATCTGAAAAATCACCAAAAATGGTCTTGTTGAGTTAAAGAATCTACGTTCGTTTTGACCATTTTGCTTGAAATTAAAAAAAAATATATTTTTTAAAAAAGGGGGGAGGCTCGCCGCACCACTTGAAATTCAGTTAAGAAAAAAATGAAAAATAGGTAATTATTTTCTCCATATGTGTAACCAATTGATGGGGTGTCCCAAAAAAATTTCCAAAATATGAACCACCCCAATAAACATCCTAACCCTAGTTATCATTTTGAAAAATTTCCCTCCTCAAAATTGATTGTTTCGATTAAAACAGCAATTTTGTCACGAGATGGAGCCAAGTAATCCCTTCTCCATCTATCTACGAATGTATTGAAATATGGAAGACGATATTGGCACTTATCTCAAATTTCCAAAAAAAAAACAGTAAAATGAAAATTGTAGCAAGACTAGAGCAAAAGTATATACATATCAATTGATAATTCTATTTTTTGAAAATTTTCGAAAATTTAAATTATGACATTCGTAATATTTCATATCGAACGTTTTGTCCCTTCAAATCCATCAATTTTTCGATTTGTGACGAATTTTCAACATGGAAAAATGCAAAGATAAAATTACATTGGAATTTGTGAATATTTTTTTGTAGAATTTTCTTATACTTTGGCAAATTGACCATCATAATTAATTCATTATTCAAATTTATAAAGTTGTAGGAAATATTTCTTACTTTTTTCCTCCCCCTCCCCATCTTGGTACAGTTACATCCGGCTGTAACTTTGCTGGTGAATATTCTCTCTTTTACTCCTTATTAGATAAATTTTTTCAAACATTGTCGCAATGTATCGTAAAAAAACTCAAGTTGAAATATTATTTTTAGAAATTTCATCGAGAACTTGTACATCCTTTGGTGTAATTTTCATTGATGAAGAAACCTGCATATTGCAAATATTAGGTACTCCTTATATAATCAAAACGACGAATTCACTTTTATGGAAACACTGCGAACGTATACGTATACGTGTATAGCTACGTATAGACGAGAGAAAATAAAAATCGATCATCCAAGTATGCAGCTAATTTATATGTAAAGGTGGTTTTTTGCTCTTTAACTCGCCAATACTTTAATAACAGATTAGCCGGCGATGATTACGGAGTGCAAAATTTTTACATAGTCGTTCGGTACAACCTACGATATCGATGTGTAATCGTTTCGCTATCCGCAAATTACTCGTATTGTAGGTATACGCGGCTCTTGTGTACCATCGCAGAAGCGTATAATTAGAATAGCGAGAGAGAGAAGAATTAAAAAAGAAAAATGATTACGCCGCCGAATCGAATGTGCATACGTACACACTACCTATATTCTAAACTCCGACGGGGGGAATCTCGTACTCGAACCATTGGCAACACTGATACATGCAATCGGTTTTATGGTGGTACGAGCAGAGTATTTTCCACTACGCCACACCAGTTCCACGATGCTAACTCGAGAGAAAACCGGCATCGACCGGCAGTCTCGCGATCGTGTGCGTGTCGCGATGTTCGAACTTGAAGTGAATGCGGTGGCCGAGTCACGCGAATAAATTTTTTACCCAAACGACTCGATTTATTCGAAAAAATTCTCAAATACGATAATTTGCGCGAAATTGTTAATTTTTAAATTTAGATACATGAGTTACGATATTGTGCTGTTTGGTGCGTTCGAGGCGACTACCGGAGTGTGCTGTGATAAATTTTTATATCCGGTTTACGTTTCGAATTTGGATTTCGGTTCGGTTGTGCGGTGAAATACAATTCGTACAAATGGTGCTACACAAATACCTCTGTAGAGGAAGTTTTGATCGCGTCGAGCGGTATATACGATGATACCAGATGTCGAGGAACGATTGCACATCGAACGATACGTCGGAAGCAACCTGATAACAGTGAAATCGCCCCAGCAGCAAGGATACGCCGCCAAACACCAAACGCAGCCGACCTACAAGCAATTTCAAAACGCCAGATACGCCAAATTCAACGATAATTCCAATTCGAATACGAAAAATACGTCGGATACGAGACCCAACGAACATGCCCAGCAACGGTATCCGTTCAGTCCTAAGTCCACTACCGGCGCTTATGGCCGAAATACAGACTCGAGAACCAACTGCTGGTCCGGATATCCGCTAATTTCTTTCAATTCCGGTCGCAGGGATAATCAGAGCGGCGACCAACCCCGTCACTATTACGCCAACGTCGGCGGCAACTTGAAAACGTACTCGACCAACGTGAAACCCTCCAAATGCTCTTTCTCCGAATTCGTATCCAACAAACAAGGCGTACCTTTGATCCAAGCCAACGGTAAATTCCAAGATAAATCATCTTGGGAACGTGAAAATCGAAATTTCCAGTCAAAAAATAGCCCAAATGGCCAAAACGAACCACCAAATTCGTCTTATTGCGGGTCAGGCTCGAAACAGATCGTCGAAGGACGAGATATCCACCATAAGAACGATTGCGCCGACGAGAATTACGGTAACTCGGAGAACTGTCTGCCTCGCATAATAAAACCGAGAAAAAGACGAAAGAAAGATCGTAAACCGAGCGCAGGCGGATTCACGTCTCCGACCAATGCACCGGGAACCCTGCAGACGGCGAAAAAACTGCAGGAAAAATCCGATAAGCCTATTTATAAAATACATTCGCACGTCGATAAAGCGCCGGATTCGTCGCAGATTCTGCACAATCTGCACCTGACGCTATACCGGCCGAAATCCAAACCTTTGGCGTTGTATCAAGAAGGCAGCAATGTCAACGATTTACTCATATCACGATCTCTTGTAAATTTATTCTCCGAAGATAGTCCCCAGCTTTTGTTAACCGATGATCTGCGATTCGATATTTTGGGCAAAGATACCTCTTCAGACTCCCAAACGACAACGTTCTGCAATTGCAGATACTGCGATCCCGAAGGCGTCGTGTGGGATATCAGGCAGCGATGCTTTTCGCCCAATTTAATGCCCCCCGCCGAAGGAACCCAGAATATCGCCTCGGTCGGTAAATTAGCCAAAAATAAAGATTGGAGTACGACTTTGAAAAGAAGCTGCAGCGAGCCGGCCAGTAAACCTAGCTCGACGCCGGTTGTGCCCCGAGTTCGTGCCCTCAGCGATAGTTACGACACGACCAATCAAAATTTACAAGTGTCGTCCGAGATTGTAACCTCGTTGAATGGGCATCGTGACATAGAAATCAAATTTTTCTCCTCTTCTCGACCCACCAGTAAAATTTAACTTTTTTTCATAAGCGGATGCGCGATCGTAGTGTAATATTTTGTTTTTAAGCTAATTCGAGTGATTTTTTTGTATGATTTTTTTAAAAGTTCTGGTACGATGTTCCCGAATTACGTTTCATTTTTCGTGATAAGTGTGTGTTTCTTCAAGTCTTCTTCTTTCTTCTTTTTTAGTGGATTATTTTTTTCTCTCTATACTTTGAGGTGGCATTGAAATTATACGAAATTCGTGATACCTCCAGCGTCGGATATTCGGTGTTTTTTTTTGAAAGGTTTATAATACGGATAATTTGATTATATGCTTGAAATTTTTACACAAGCACGAATGAATTCGTGGAAATTTCGTCGTGTTGGCAAGTTTATCCGCCGGATAGGTATGAAAAATCAGTCTCGTTAGAGCATCGATCGATTATTTCGGTTTTTCTTCTCTAGACGATAAATTTTTAATTAAATGTGAGAAAAGTTCCTGTCTATGATTAAAACGTAATTTTATTTTTCGATTTATTCAAACATCTTTCCAATGTTGTTCGGGTGCTATTTATTTTTATATTTATTGGAAATTTATTATGCGCGAGTTGTGTGAAAAAAATTAGCTAAATTGTCGTTTTTGGTAATGGTAACACTGAAAATTTTCAAAATTTTAATACAAAATACGATTTTTTTCGATGTATTTCAATGGAATTTCATTTTCTCATCGGTTTTTATCTTTTAAAAAATGATTTGATTTTTTTTTACCCATTTTACTTGCTAAAATTTGGTTCGAATCTGTTGAGAAAATTTCACCTCGACGTTTGATGATTTCTTTGTTTTTGTTTTCTTTTTAAATGTGGTTCATTTGTACGGGAAATTATTCTGTACGTTTATATATTCGATGTAAATATATTAGAAATCTGTGTTACCTACGATGTTGAGATTTTTTTTCTTTATTGCTATAGTTTATAGTTCAAAGTACACGAGGCAAATGAAAGTAAATTTATCATAGTTGTAATATATCTATTTTGAGTGTAGCTGAAAATTTTTTTCGAACGTTGTACTCGTATTTTATATTGTTATTGTTATTTAAATGAGACGAATCGAAAAAAATTCTGGGCAACGCTCACTCTCGATAATGTTTAAGAGCTTCAGCGCATTAATTATTGTTTAGGATTGTACATGGTTTTTTTCATTTCCCTTTTTCCTTTTTTCTCCCTCTCATTTGTTACAAGTGGATTTTTTCTCTTCGTATTTTTTAAATGCAATTTTCCTCAAATTTTTTTTCTCTTTGGTAGTAGCGTAATTTTATGTTTAATTATTTTCAATTCTGTTCGTTTTTATATAAGAATTCGTTCATTATTTCGTATAAATTTGAAATACACGGTGTTTTCTTTTTTAATCATTGAGTTTTGTTTTAGTAGGGTGTATTGAAGTGTTGATGTATATCTGTACGTAATTTTTACTCGATATCGTTAAGATGGGCTGATTTTTATCGTTTTTTATTTTCGCCATATTCGTTTTATGTAATTAACGAGCGGTTAATTTAGGCCCCCCCTTTCACTCCGTGATCGTAAAATAAGTGAAAATAGTCGTCAGTAAATTTAACGTAAATTTGTTTCAAATTTCGACAGCATTTTTATCATTTTTCATTGTTTAGGATAGGAAATTAATTTTTATCCTCAGTTATTTGTATTTAAGGATGCCAATTTTTTTTTGAAAAAGGAAATAGCTTCAAAATAATTACTACATTTTTGAGAATTTGTAATTTTTTGTAGAACTGTTGGAGTTGCAGGAATTGAATTGAAGAATTATCAAGTATGACTAAATTAATTAACTTGAAAATAAAATTTTACAGACGATTCAAAATCTGAAATTTAAATTCAAAAACGTCAATGGAGAAATTTTTTGATGTGAAAGTATACAAAAATCTGATTTTTAAATATATAAGATCAACGATAAAAATTATTTATGAAGTTATTTGAAAAAATTACAATCTGGCATTTCAATGAATAATAAATTGAGAAATTTTTAAAAAATTAAAGAAATGTTGGTGAATAAAAATCACACAAGAAATGAGATTTTTTACAAAATATAATTTTTGAACCCTTAAAACATCCAAAAAATTGAACAATTTTCTCTCCTAAAAAAGTGCATTTTTTGAAAGAGAGAATTGAGGTTCTATTTTCAAAAATTTAGATTTTTTTTGGAAAATGTGCTCCAAAAAGTCGAAAAATGTCGAAGATATGTCCATAATTATGGAAAAATCAGCGGAATAGGTATTTTTGAGAATAATTATTTCAATTCATGTCCATTTCTCCCCTTCAAAAACACCAGCGAAATGAAGTAGGTAGGAATGGGAATAAAAGTATAAGGAACTAAATCAATTTCACATATTTATTGCTATGAAATTGAATTACATGCACATTCTATTGTATTTGTAACTTAAATGGGTACGAGTATTTATGAATAACAATTACGTGAATTTTTACTGCAATAAGTATAAAAATCCCATTTATGGCACTTGGTATTACCTTATTTATCATGTTTGGCGTTTCTTACAATTTCAACAGTAGCCAAAATCGCCATAACTGCAAAACCAATCAAATAAGCAACTTGCATTTTGGATTTTTTCTGCCTAAAGCCTAACTAGGTATTTAAATCACTTAAAATTCAGCAAATGTAAGGTTGCAATTGTCTGAAAAAACTAAGCTGAATACCGTTTAAACATTTATGGGAAAATTTGTAGCCACTTTGAAAAAATTCGCTTTGGTTTGTCATCATGCAGCTTATCTGTCGGTATTTAAATTGCAAATTTCAAAATTAATTATATATTCGTGTTTATTTTCAAAATTTATGACGTACGTATGGTTCCAAGACCAAGATTACGAAATTGTATATTCCGCAATCCTGAATCATAAAATTCGAAGATGAACTTGAATGAATTCGAAATTTTTTCGCGTCTATGAAAAAAAGTTTGAAAAACTTTAAGGTGATTTTCAAGAATCGAAGATCAGCTATTTATGATCTTTTTTATACACGTGTATATTTATCAAAATTTTTATGTGAGGCTCAATATTACTAGTAATAAAAGCCTATAAGCTTTAAGAAAAATCGGAAAACCGGTTCTCGAGTTATTCGTGATTGAAATTTTCAAATGCCTCTAGCACCTAGAATAATGTAGTTACTCGAAATATGTAGATAACCTTTTTGATAGTGCTTGAAAAGATGCACAAAAAATGTTTTATACAATTTTCATTTTTGTGAACCGGTTTTCGAGTTATTCGCAAATAAAATTTTCAAAAGCTTCTAACACCTAAAATAAAGCAGTTAGGTGAAATATGTAAATAACTTTTTTAGTAGTACTTCAAAAGATGCACAAAAAATGTTATATACAACTTTAATTTTTATGAACCGGTTCTCGAGTTATTCGCGATTGAAATTTTCAAAAGCCTCTA